>VYXB01009285.1:665445-823350 GCA_013397135.1 Pachyramphus minor | reverse complement strand
AAAAAAAAAAAAAAAAAAAAAGAATGTTCTAAAAATGAAAAATTATAATATAAGTTCAATAGTAGCAGCTGAAATTATAGTAACTATGTATATAATCATAACAATAAATAACAGAAAACTTATTAACTTACTACATCCAAATTTTCTTCTTTATTGAGAAATTTGTGTCAAAATCAGGTTTATTACAAAAAGTAATATGTTGTATTTTATGTTTATTACAAAAAGGACATAAAGATTATTACTTTGCATAGAGGTAGCAAACTTTATTGTCAGGAGTTTTAGAAAGCAGCAACAATTAGCATTAGCTTCACGAAATACTTTTTTTTCCATTTAGTGAAAACACTTTCAAAAGAACTAGTTGTCTAAGAATTCTGAAAATCTTATTAGAGGCATGATAAAGTGAAATGATGAGTGCAAAAAAGTTTTGAAAATCTGATCTTTGTTTAAGTATTTTTTTAAAGGATAAAAATACCTAAAATATTTGTTTAATGATTTAACAATTCCTGTGCTTGTGTGGGCCAAGGTAAAAAAATTTTTTTTCACCACTGGGGAGAAGTAAGAGGTAAATCTGCTAGTTGCTCCTCCAGTAAATTACTTAAAGTGTTCTGATTAATGCAATAGTCATTGCTGTCCCTTCAATGTTTCACACAAAATATAACGATGCATAGCATACAAATTCTCCTTATTACTGACAAGATCATGTTTAGGTCATACCTACAGAAGTAAGAAGTTAACATTAATATGCTGCTTGCTTTCTCTAGGCAAGGCATTTGCTTTGAGCATTTCTACACATATTTCCTTATTTTTTCCTTTACCACAATAACAGTAATGATTCAACGTCTGTGTTGGGATGCTATGTTCCCTCTTTTTGGATGGGTGATTTTTGTCTGAGGAAGCAAAGCCTGCTTCTGGCTATTGCAACAACAAATTCCTGTATGCCAGATTGCACAAATATAGGTACGTGAGCCTCACTACAGCTTGAGTTTCAGAACACGCCAAAAAGCCAGTTCTTTTCCCTAAAAGAAGATTCTTGTGTTGATTCAAGAGAAATATTCTTTTTTCTTTTTTTTTTTTTCTCCACAGTTACACTGGACTATGAAAATTCTGTTTCAAAATTTTCTTCTTCAGCATGTGGGAATCTGCTCTGCTCTAAAATGAAATATTGGGAACTGTCCCTTGTTGAGAATCCCACTAAGAAAACTTTTTTTCTGAGGATTTATCAATACTTCATTATATATATTAAAAAAAGTAAAAACCTTCACTTAATGGCTTTTCTCAGCATAATTCTACTGTCTTTGCTCACTTTATTTGATACAATATGAGACTAACCATTAATCCTGAAATCACAGTCAGCATCATTCTTTATCCTTTGTTTTCTTCCCTTCACACCTGGTTGGAACAATTAGATACTGTATAGAGTGTCAAAGGTAGAGCTTAATAATTGCATAACAATAAGCTTTGCAAACCCAGGAAGGATTTGATTGTCCATCTATAAAAGCCATTTTCTGTATCATTATTAGTCAGCTATTATGTGGATCATTTTAATCACTAATTAAGGAGATGGCTTGTTCTGTTTCTTCAGTGATAGTCACTAACATGGAATAATATGATTTTAACCAAAGGTAGAGGCCTCTTTTGAAACAGTAACAGTTGACCACTACACAGATTTTTGGTGGTGGCTGATTTTTCTGGTCTGTATGGTGAAGGTTTATATAATTTCTAAACCAGCATCAAGGTTCTTTTTTTCTTAATTACTTCAAAACTATTTTATTGGTATGTAATATGAATTCTCAATGGTACTTGGAAGAAAAAAAAATTGCAAGACACAGGTCAAATACATATGCACTTCGGACTCTTTGCACACTCTTAGTGTATTTGACAGTATAATTGCAAACCACTCATGAGGCAAGATCCTGTCTTCCACAAAGTCATCTCGCCAGCACTTACAGATCAAGCAGAACAGCTTCCTAACAGCCTCAGGTAAAGATGAGGCCTCCAGAAGTGCCTGCTCTCTGAGCAAAGCCCATGAATAGTCTTCCCTAAAGTATAGAAAGTCTTGTGTGAAGTCCCCACACAGTTGTGGATTTACTAAACTTGGCACTGGGTGAAGATTAGGTGAACCAGAAGAACTTCTGCAGTGGTGTTAAAGCTGGCAAAGACAAAGCATAGTCTGCATCTAATCACTTCAGCTGATGATTGCAGCAATAGCCGGGTCAGGACAGAGTCACTGATCCATTTAGTGAAACTTTATCAGAAAGTTTGTAAAGTTACATAAACAGATGTACATAATTCTAAACTTAGCATTACCAACGGACCAAAAGATTTATATTTTAAGCAACCATCTTTCATTGCCTCATATATCATGGGGCTGCGGAAGATGGTTTTTTAAATGTTTTTTTATGGCAGAAAAATGATTAATATTTTGGATTTGGATATCTTCCCAAACTACAGATAGTCTGGCTAACAGTGCACTTGTATTTCAAGTCTCAGAAAAATGGAAAGGTTTTGCTTGATTATTAATGATTAATTTGCTATCTTTTGAGATATCAGATTGTTTTAAATTTACTAATGTTTCTGTTTTTTCAGGCAACAGGTCAGCTATGGTGTCTTATGTGTAGCTATGACACACCAATTACTATATAAGTCTGCAGCAGTGTGAGTGTATTTAGTTTCTTTTTCTTCTTCTGGCAGTGTACTTGATTTCTTCTATTAATATTGAGTGAACTCCCATCACTGAGCAATTAGTTACCCCTCTGTTCACTGAAACTTCCCAACTCAGCTGCTCCCTCTCCTTCTTAAACTGTCCTTTGATCAACCCAATTAATAAAGGTGCAAAATTTCTTCACCTCTCATCTCTCAAGATGAAAATCTCTGTCTTGTTTTTGAGTGAATTGCTCGCTTTAGGTGGTATATAAAGACTAACAACTAGAGTCTGTGTACCATTGTGTAAAAACCTGTGCAAACGATAATTAAAAAAATTAAACCTCTAAAATTCTTATTAGTTTAGCACTCACTCTCAGCTGTTCAATACCCTCCTATCTTTCTGTCTACCCAAGCAAAAAAACCCCAAATACTGTCTAAAAGCCAAACTTCAAGGTTAGGACCTGGTCAGCTTCTTTAACTCGTCACCATCTACATTTACCATATAACCTTTTTATCGCTTGTGAGGCTTGCAGTACAGGGAGCTAAACTCTGCAGCTTTTAGAGGATGATCTAAGTTAACACCTCTAGTGCTTTAATTTCCTTTTTTGTGTGTGTGTGTGATTCCATTCCCTGTATTGTACAGTATTTGTCATAGTAAATCATTAAAGATTGCTGGGCAGCAGTTATAAGAATTTGATGACTAACTTTCTATTTCAAATACAATATATCTGCCCACTTTACAGGTGCACCTGAGAATATCTAAATATGTTGAATACTCCTGTGGGCTTGATACTGTCCTCTTTTGTTCATGGCATAAAAACAATTAGCATGTTACCATAGAGCAACTGGGTGGAGAGGCAAATGCTGGTGCAGAACATCCTGTCTCTAGTAAGTTAGTAGTGAACATTGTTAAGTTCTTTCTTTTTATCTTCTGTTTGGACATGCAACAAATAACTTCAACTGTTTTTAAACAAAGGTCTTGTTTGTAAGGATAAGGTTATGTTATTTCTCAGCTAAAAAAAAACCCAAAAAACATTGAACAAGCCAAAAACATTTTGGTGAGCATAATTTGGTTGCAAAATAAGCCACTCTGAGTAACCTTTCAAAATGTGTTCAATCTGCCAAGCAATAAATAACCTTCACACCTGATTTGTTTTAAATTAATGAAGTCTACAGTAGCTACCAGTCTGGAGTAAAATTAACCTGTTTCCCCACACAGTCAGAGTATCGTAGATTTTAACAAATAGAGACACTCAAATCATTTTCACAGCAGTGAACTGAGTGATTTAATGAGGCTGAAGAAAGGTAAGATTGATTGAAAAACTCCAGAGTATATGTTATCTCTTTCTCCAATGGCAGTACGTAAATTGAAGACGGAAAGGTAGGCAAATGAAGAAATAAGAGAACATCAATCAGTCCTTTATCAAACACCTGTACTGCTGCTAGGTCTTTGTCTAACATGCCATCATGTTGCCTGTGTTAGAAAGGGAAGAGGACTTCCTTCTTGTCAGTAAATATGTGCAAAGACACTGAGCTGGTAAGGGGCCAGTAAGCTTCAACCTCTTACAGTTCTGTTCATTGCCATGTGGATAATTATTACAACATAACAAATAGATTATATCACCACAAATGATGCCTTTTTTGTTGTATATGGCCTGAATCTATGTTTTCTTAATTATAGTTGACATTTCAGTGATGAAACACTTACTGGAAGAAGAGTATATTATTTACTAAACTTGGCACTGAAACAACAAAAACCAAAAATAAAAGCAAAAAAACCCCAAAACCAAACAAACAAAAACAACAAAAAACCAACACTAACAAAACAAAAAAAACCACACACAAAAAAACCCAGAACTCAAAATAGCACATGCAATTACGAGGCAAGTGTATATGCATAAATATCGTCTTACAAATACCTGTCCTGAAAATATTGTGAGCCATCTTAAATTATGGTGCTCTAAAACATTATCAGAGAAATAAAAGGATAGTTTAAACAAGTTAGATCATAGTGAAATCAGTCCAGTAGTAAATTTTAGGCTAGTACCAGCTTAAAATACATTGTCCGACAAATTAGTTCTTAATCACCATATGGTCCCCATGAAGTACACAAGCTGTATATATCTATCTACCTAAAGAATGGTCTCACTGGAGGGAGATCCAAAGTACATCTGTCATAGCCTTCGTTCTTTAAAAATAAGCAGTAGAATCTAAGAAAATACATGAAAAGTGGGAAATGAGAAGAGATAAAAGCATCCAGCTTCCAATAGTCAAAAAAGTCAGGACTTCCTGAACCAGAAATGACTTCTTGACTGCTGTACTGGGTTGGGATGAATATAATTTTCTTTATAGCAGTCCATATGGTGCTACATTTAAGACTGATGACTAACAGAGTGCTGCTAAGACATTAATCTTTTGGTTATTGTGGAACAGTGCTTACACAGCATCAAAAACCTTCTCTGTTTCTCACTCTGCCACACCAGTGGAAAGGCTGAGCGAGGACACAGCCATTACAGCTGACTCATAATGACCAGAGACATTATACACTATATAGCATCATGCTGACTGATAAAACTTGGGTGGTAGTTTTTCCAAAGCTGTCATTGATTAAGTACTGGCTGGGCATTGGTCTGCTGGTCATGAGTTACTGTTTTTGCAAAAGGTGGTGGTGGTTCCCCCCACTCTTTCCTCCTTGTATTAACTTGTCTTTATCTAAAACCAAGAGTTTTCTCATTTCGATCTTTCCAATTCTCTCTCCCATCCCATTGGTGAACAACTGGTGGTGGTTAGCTGCTTACTGGGTTTAACACACCACAAGTGTCTTATAGTCTAACACAACAGTGCATTCTTTATTAATCTGCTCCCAATATTAGTGACTCGGTATTTTTCTTAACTCATATAATTAAGTAGATTTATTGTTGGAGAAACTGTCCCAGGAGTTTGAGTAATTCAAATACGATATTCTCTATGCCCCACCTGTATGGATCAGTACCTCAGCTACTAGGAGTAAGCATTCCTCTGCTCAAGAGGATATACCGTTGTCTTAGTTTCAGTTGAGATAGAATTCATGGACACCATGGGCCACCCTATGGTTTTATCTGCATGACCACAGAGAGGACATGAAGAACTGGAATGGCAAATCTCCCTTGACCATGGAGGCAGAGGTTTGGGTATGTGAATTACAATAAAAAATAATCACAAAAGGGAATTCTTCCACAAAAATATGTGTTCCAATTTCCAGTGGGCAGTACCCTGGACAGAGTAGAACAAAGAGACTTCTGATTCATACTACAAATTAATTATGAATACTATGACCAGGATTAGAGGGGCCTTGCGCCCAGCCAAGGAGAGAAAGAGGTCAACCAGATATAGTGGACTGGGTGGATTTGATTCAATCGTTTGGCATATCAGACCCAGTTTACTTTCACTTGGACAGACATCCTGTACACCAATCCAGGGTTGGAAAGACAGCCCTACCATCTGCCATGGACCAATCCAGACTGCACTGGAACAGGGCGAAGCTCTGGAACACCTCTAATACACTTTGTCATATGGGGCAACACAGCAGAAGACATTTTTGAGAAAGGGAAGAAAATAGTCCAAATACTTCTGAAAGTTGATTTTGCCATAAAACAAAGTGAAGTAAAGGGACCTGCACAGGAGATCCATTTTTTAGGAATAAAGTGACAGTATGAATGTATCAGATCCCAATGGATGTGATCAAGAAAATAATAGCAATGTGTCCACCAACAAAAAGGAAATTTAAGCTTTCTTAGGTGTTGAGGATTTTTGGAGAATGCACATTCCAAATTTCAAACTGATTTTAAGTCCTCTCTATCAAGTGACTTGTCAGAGGAAAAATTTCAAATAGAGCCCTGAGCAACAACTAACTTTTTAACAAATTAATTGGGAGATAGTTCAAGAAGTAACTCTTGAGCCAAACAAGGCAGGAAAAGATGTAAAAAATGTGGTCTACACTCATCTTGGAAGAATGACCCTGCATGGAGCCTCTGAAAGAAAGCACCAAGGATGACTCAGGAAATAGGCACTGTTCACAGATATCAGAGATGGAAAGCAATTGTATGAAGCCCTATTCAACAAGTTACAGAAACTCCTGAAGGAGAAGGTGAATTGAGAGGTGCATTTGTAGAAATTAAGGCCATTCAGCTAACTTTTGAGATTGTTATTGGCCAGTGCTCTATAGAGATAACTATGTTGGCTGATGATGGCAAATGTCCTGTGTTGATGGTTGTAGCAAGGGAAGCAGACCAACTGGCTGTGCAAAGGCAAACTTACCTGGGCTCCTGCACTGTTGCAAGATATTTCTGCCTAGGTATAGAAACTGTTTGTAAAGGTACATCACACAGATGCCACTGAAGAACATCAGAACAACCAGCATGTGGATCAAGCTCCTAAGGCTGAAGTGGCTCAAGTGGATCTAGACTGGTGAATTATTTACAGGTCACTGTATCCATGGCACCTCAAGCCATCGAGATGCAATCTAGAGATGGGCTTGTGATCAAGGCGTGGACTTTCCCATGGACAGTGTTATCCATGAATGTGGTGCATGTGCTGCAATCAAGCAAATCAATTGGTTAAAGCCTTGCTGATATGGAGGATGATGGTGAAAATAGAAGTATGTAGAGGTTTGCTAGATTGATTTTATCATGCTCTTGCAAACCTCCCAAGGGAAGCATGATATATTTACAACAGAGAAGCAACTGCCATGTGTCTGGAAACATATCCCGTGTCCCATGTCACTGCCCAGAACATTACCCTGGGACTTGAAAAATAAGCCGTATGGCAACATGACCCCACAGAAAGAATTGATTCAGAAAACTGGGCTCATTTCTGAAAAATCCTCGTAGACGCCTGGGCCAAAGAACATGGCATTGAGTGGCTATATCACAACCCCTATCATCCATCAGCATCCAGGAAAATCAAACTGTAAAATGGACTGCTAAAGACTACACTGAGAGCAATGGGTGCTTGGACTTTCAAACACTGGGAAACACATTTAACAAAAACCACCTGGTTACTCAACACGAGAGCTAGCCATGACCAATCAAAACTTTTATGCACTGAAGAACTGATTCATAAAGTCACTGTAGTCCACATAAAAATATGCTGGAGAAGACAGCCTGGGTTATATCTTCCTGTGATATAATCAGTTTGCCAGGCCTCCCAATATTTATATTTCAACCGTCATTCTCTGTACCAGAGATGACAAACAGCACAAGAGGGAACATATACATACAAATTCAATCTGCCACATTCCAATCATATCTGTCACTAACTTGAACCCTTTGAGATAGCAATGCCCCACACTATATGCCAAAAGGGACTGTCATGTTTTAACTCTGATTTCCAACTAAACAACACATGCTGTTAATTACTCTTGTCTTCTAGGATACCTGTATGGGCTACATACCTAGTGTGGGCTAGATTCAGTCATATACATCAATGGTACATTAACATAAATAGCTTAAAGTTTCCATGCCAGTTGTGGCTATGCATTTTGACATTTTCAATTCAACACAGACCCAGGAGCCACTCTGGGCATTCTCTTCTTCAGGCTCATGGCAAAAAAAGAAATTATTTAAACTTGGTAACTAACACCAAATTGTCAAACATATGTTTTGCAAGCACAGAAACTTTTATCAATATCAGACTCATTACATTATTTATGTTAAATGTGTCTCTTGTTTAAAAACATTTCATCAGCCTGCCATCCTGTGTTGAAAATACAAGGCATTGCTAATTTAGCTGCAAGGTTTTATTCTCCTTTTAGAAAGTAAAAAAAAATGTTTTAAAAATAGTTTAGTTGTATCCTGCATACTCATCAGAATCCATCTGTCTCTGTAACATTAATGAAAAATTTTGGCTCAGGACTTGCAGAGATGAGGCAAGCAAGAAGAGAGGTTGGGTGAGGATGCAGAAGAAAGGCAACAATTACTTCTCCCTGTAGGTGAACAGAGAAAGGATATGCCTGAGTGAGAAGAGTGAAACCGAAATAAGGTGCATATTAGAACTGCAGTAGAGAAGGGGGCAGGGGAAGCCCTGCCATTAGAAAAAAATAGGATGGAGACAAGCTCGGAAGAAAACTGGCTGAAGAGTCTGCGCTCAGTTAAACACCTTCTTCAGTGCCCAGACCAGACTCAAATCAATTCAGGTCTCACTAGCCCTTGGCTGCCTGCCTGTACCTGTGACATCTGTTACTTTGTGTGCTCACTGAGAGGCTGACAGCATAGCATTGCTATCAGTTGCTCTCCAAAAGTAAGGATTTGTGTAGTTAATACAAAAGCTGGCTTCACAATAATATTTAATACATTGGATGTGGACTTTTGAAATAAACGTCCCAATAATTTCCTCTCTTTTGCAGCATGATTATCTTTGGCTAGTGATTATAAACTGGACTTCCTTTAGGTGGAAGTAAACCAGGAGATGCATCCTAACCCTGTTCCTTTCATTAATGGCAGCCAATCCATGAGACCAGACGAGAAATAGTCTGAAGCAAATCTCCACAAAACAGCGGAGACTACAGTGGACATCAGTTCTTCAGGGTCTGCTCTGCAAAGCATATTATAAGACATAGCATATAAGACATAGCTTCCACTACTGCTAATTGCCAGTGTGATATCCGATCAATAAAAACTCTCTTTTAAAAAGAAAGACATGGGTATGAAAAAGGTTAACACCAGAAGAACAAATGAACAAAGTCTAGTAAAGCATTAAGATTACACAGGGAAACTTAATTAGCACATTTATAACATACCTGTTGTGTTTAGATGTTAAGAGGGCCTTCAAGTATACAGCTTCTTTTTTCCTCTCTCTCTAGGGACCTTTCTTCCTTCATGGGTACTGCTCCTTTTTCCAATTGGTGTTTTTTCTTAGTGCAAAACATGACCTCATCCAACTTTCACCAAACCTACAGTGAAACTGATTTATTAGTTTACCTCAACTGGTGTTTATTTATGCAATATGGAGCTGCTTAATGGACATTAGTGGCTTTGCACATCAATACTATGGGGTATTGGATGATGCTATTAGGTTCTTATGGCTTAGGTATAGAATCATAGTACTCACAAATCACAAGCATAAGGATAATTTGGGCAACCAATGAAAATTTTTGTGTTGCAGTGTAATTACAGAACATACATTTCCTGATTTGCAACCACCTTTCTGAGAGCTTTGGAAAGATAGATCAAGTAAACAACAGTGAAGGTTATATTTTAAAAGGTTTGTAAACATGATACTACATGTGTGGAAGGACAAAGAAATGAGCTGTGGTCTCTCTGGCAGATTAAAACTTCAAGGCCTGTCTCCAACAATTCCATTTGTTACTGTTATCTAGTCAGAGTAACATTATAAAGAAACTAATCCAGACATTATTTCATTACCTTAGTTTCGAGTGCTTGATGTTGTCATCCTATTATTTGTAAATGGTTTGTATAGAATAAATAATAAATAAAATAAACCAGTTTATTTGCATAGATGGCAGTTGCAGCTGCAAGTGCTAAACACCTCTAGAGGTTGTCCCTTCAGATATGTTGAAGGCAAAATTCCAGCCTTGCTCTATGATGTAGCACAATGCTGTACCCCTACCTAGCTTAAGTGAAGTTTTTATTTTCTTTTCAAAATATTTAGGTTAGGCAGCCAAGCCTTTCTTTTGTTGCCAAAGAGGAAAAGTTTAATATTACATTTAATACAGTCTTATCTACAGCTTTTGAGGCAATAAAGTTGTTCCTTATGTGTGGGAAATCCTAATGGAAATTAAGGATCCAAAGTTAAGAATTTTAAGATATATTTAACAATATCAGTATTTCTATTCACAACTGTTTAGATGTAGTTCAAAAGACACATAAAAATCACTAGTTAAAACTAATACGATCTTCCTATAATCCTTTTCTTGGTTCAGGGATATGGACTTTGCATCTTTGCTTTTAAAGAATGGATGAGTGACTTGAACCTCAGAGAATGTCTTACAGTGATTTGTATCAAGTGTGAATTTCCTTAGTTTAAAAAAACACCCAAACCTCTCTGTTAGTAGATAAAAAACCCTCTATCTTTACAAAGAATAAAACCCATAAAGGATTCAGACAGAGGGTAATGTCTGTTTTTGCTACAAGGCAGTTATAATAATCACAACTATCAAAATAAATGTCCTTTTAAAATTCTTTTTCTTCCTGAAGTGTCTACCTGTGATATTCCAAACAATTGTGTCTGCCTCTTGGCACCTATTTAAGATATCCTGGCAAATGAAAACTAAATTAACAATAATACTTTTAAAATCCCTAAGGCAATATTGAAACTCTATAGACTTATAGAAGAAAACAGTTATTCCTCAAATGGCTGGCAAAACCATCTCCAGGCTATATCGTAACAGATGCCAATGGAAATGATTGCACATTTCTTTATTCTCACAAGATAACCTTCAGGTATAATGATTTCAGACTCTCTGATTTTCTGGCTTACTTTCCATACATAATAACCTCAACACCAAAAGCTGCATGTCAGTCACATACAGAACAGTTGAAAACATACCCAGGGTTCAATTTATTGCACTGGCTTACTGGTTTCCATGGTGTAAGTGCTACATCCCCCTGAGGAACTGAACTGACCGCAAAGGCTGAGTCTGGTCCTTCACAGAGAAGTTAACTGAAGCCCAGAAAGGTCCACTGAAGTGTACACTGTAACCCTCCTACCTGCACTTACATATTTTTGGGCAGCTTTTGACCATTTGCCTAACTCTATGCTTTTCTAGTCCAGGGAGGTCCCCAATGCCTTAGTGTCCTTTGATCTCTTCTCTTTGACTTGGCAAAGTAGTTCTGCCTTGAGGATGGACTAGAGGAATCTTGCACTCACAGCCATAAATCTGCAACCATGTGTAGGTTCCTCTTAGGATCCTGCTTATCTGGGCAACCTTTACTTTTCTTGCTTGGGTCTTGTTGACCCAAATTCATGGGAAGCAAGTGCTCTGAGATATGCATGATATATATAAAATACATTAAGAAATAGTAAATATATTTGATAGTTTGTCACAGTGTGTAGTTTATCTCATCATCATCATCTAATGTGCATTAGAGGTAACGGTGTTTCTTTTATGCCTTTAATACTTGAATACATAGACGTATCCTTGGCAATATTTATTGCAATCTAAATTCTTATTGTCAGAATATGGGTAGACAGAACATAATAAAGTATCAGGAATATTTTTCAAAGTGATACTAATTTTTTCATAGTTCTACTAAAGATTCTACTCTATTTAAAGTCACATTGGTCTGTTGCAACCACACTGATAAACAGTCATCATTATTAACTTCATATCACTTGTTACCTCAAAAATCCTCCTCTCTTCCCTGACTCTCAGGCAGAAAGACTTAACAGTTTCTACCATTGAAGTGTTATCTCATTTCTATTACACTAATCCACTAGATTATCTACATCTATTTGTATGATAGTCTGATCCTTTCCCATATTAACAATAATGTGCGTGACCTGGAAATACTGTAAATGTACATACAATTATTCCAAAAAAACCCATGATACCATTACAAAACTGATCCTAACACCATTTGCTGAACCACTCATTTAATTGCCTTTTTTTTTTAATAACTGATATTCATGACTTTCTGTAGCTTTTTTTTATCTGTCTTTTAATTCTGGGACTAATCCCCTTCTCCATTTTAAATCAGAATTTGCCTTTGCTTTAAATTCAATAGTATAGTTTCATTGCATTATATTTGTCTACAAATATTGACCATAAAAGATAATTGCTTAGAATGACATCTTCTAGCCAATCTACACGTACTATCTTAATAGAAGCTAATAATACACTGATATCCTCGTTGAAAAAATATTAAAATATTTTTGAAAAAAATTGAAAAATATTAAAATATTAGGTGAAATATATTATCCGCTTCAGAGTCCTCTCTGATTGTGTCAATTGTTTCAGGAGAATTACTTACTGAAAGTAAAGGTATATTCTCAAATATTTAACAAGTCAGAATCACAGAATTATAGAATGTTTTGTGTTGGAAGCAACCTTAGAGATCATCTAGTTCCAGTCTCCCTGCCACGGGTAGGGACATCTTCCACTAGACGAGGTTGCTCAGAGTCCCATCCAACCTGGCCTTGAACACTTCTAAGGATGAAGCACTCACAACTTCTCTGGAAATCCTGTTCGAGTGCCTCACCACCTTCACATTAAAGAATTTCTTTCTAATTGCTAATCTAAAGTGACTCTTATTCAGTTTAAAGCCATTATTTCTTGTCCTATCACTACATGCCTTTGTTAAAAAATCCTCTGCATCATACTTGTAGGTCCGCTTTAGGTACTGGAAGGTTGCTGTAGGGTCTCCTGGGAACCTTCTCTTCTCTAGGCTGAACAACCCCAACTCTGTCTCTGATTTACAGACAAGGATGTCATGTGGAAGACTCTCAAATACTTTGCACAAGTCCAGGTAGATCACATCAGTTGCTCTTCCCTCATCCACCAATCCCATCATGGAAGGTCACCAAATCTGTCAGGAAAGATTTGCCCTTAGTGAAGCCTAGCTGTCACCAATCACATCCTTGTTTTCCATGTGCCTGAGCATAATTTTCAGAAGAATATGCTCCACAATCTTGCCAGCATAGAGGTGAGATTGACTGACCTGTAGTTCCCTGGGTCTTCCTTTTTTTCTCTTTTTAAAAAAGAGGCCTATATTTTCCTTTTTCCAATCAGTGTGAACCTCCTCGGACTGCCACAACTTAAACTTGTTAATATATCTTTCATAAGTTCACAAGTTTTCATAAGTTTATACTTTCATAAACCTTTAAAAGAACATAAATAGTTGAATCCTGATGATTTTATGGAAATGATTATGCCAGATAATTTCTTAGACATTTATATTACAGATAATTTACATGAAAACCAGCATCGTGTTACATGTGTTATTGATTTTAAATCCTTTAATATTCCAGAATTGCTATTTTCTTAATGTTACTTCCATATCTTATGTTTTATGGCCTTTTTAGATTATATGAAAGTTTTCACAAACCTGCTAATCTTTTTAGACAATTCAATCTTAAATATAAATCCTTATCTCACTTCTTGGCCTGTGGAATGAAGAAAGTTTATTTCTTATAATTGATCTTGGGGAAAAAATGCTCCTAGTCATATTTAGGAAATTCTATGTTGAAGAGATGAAAAATGCTTCAAATTAAAATGTCCTTACTTTTCTTTTGCCTTTTTCCTTCTTTGGACAACAATGAGCCTCAACATAATTGGTTG
The DNA here is from genome assembly GCA_013397135.1 of Pachyramphus minor. Taxonomy (NCBI): domain Eukaryota; kingdom Metazoa; phylum Chordata; class Aves; order Passeriformes; family Tyrannidae; genus Pachyramphus; species Pachyramphus minor. Next base: position 809,432 of record VYXB01009285.1, on the reverse strand, counting down.
CACAGCTGCCGTCACAGAACTAGAACAGCAATCCTGATGTTAACTACATGTGGAATTCTTTTTTTTTCTTGAGGTTATGCAGTGATTGAAGTGCTACATTGAAGTCACTAATGTATTCCAGAGGATATTTTCCATTTATTTCAAAGGACTGTAGATTCTAACACATTTTAAATCTCTGAATGTACTTCATATCGTCCCTCTAGTGACAGAAAATCTTCTTCTCCACAGTAACTACTTAGAATGTCATAGGAGTCTCCTCAGAGTACAGGATTACAATATTGCACTTGATTCACAGTCTGATAGGTAACTTCTCAATCAGAGTTTGACTGAAATGATATAACTCCAACCTCGACTGTGAGAAATTGTTGTAAGAAATAATTTATGCTTTTATCATTTGTGGGATTGTAAAGATAATAAAAATTTAGAAAGCCACTCAAATATATATTTTAGGGACTATTTGTTCATCTGAAGATTTATTTTACATACCACTACAATTCATAAGAAGTAGAGATAAATATGAGGAAGTTAAAATAAAATGTACCTTCTGGATATGCAACAGCATCAGAATTCAGTACTTTGTAATATTTCTACACTTTGTTCAGCATATATTTTTTCTTATTTTGCTACTCAGAGACTGAAAGAATACAATTACTTTGAAGGACAACCCCACTCCTTAACTAAATTAAGGGTTTGGATTCTAAGTGTTGTAAGCACAATTTATTTTTGTCTAAATTCAGCCTCCATATTTAGGTGTCCAGTCCAAGATAGCCATTTACAGTGAAGAGACACAGTTGTCTCCAGATTCTTCGTTAGAGATTCAAGGAAGGACACCTATGTTTCTGAGACAAAATCAACTTAACAATATGCCAATGTGCTTCCGAATCTCAAGAGACACAATTTTGTTTTCTGATCCAAGATGCATACTTTACAGAAGATCTTTAACAAGCAGCCTTATGTCAGCAATTCTTTGTTTTAAGAAAACCTGTAGCACAAAAATAGCTGGTTAGTACTACCTGGCACTCACATCAATTCTTTAGCCCTACTTGTACCAGTAGGAAGACCTAAGTACATCTTAAAATTATTTCCTAAACATATTTGACAAGGAATCTATGAAAAAAGATAGAATGTTGTGTGTTAGCCCTGGTAAGCAGCTCAACTCCACACAACTCCTCACTCACTTTCCACAACAGGATGGAGGAGAGAACTGGAATGATAAAAATGAGCAAATTTGTGGGTTAAGACAAGTTTAATACATAAAGTAAAGGGGTGTGTTTTGTTTATGCGTGGCAAGGTGGGGTTTTTATAGGGGAGATATAGGGGTGGCTTCTGTGAGAAGTTGCTAGAACCATGTCCAAATGAACCAACATCAGTCCTGTCTTTACACTCAATCCATGAGCATCTCATTATATTTTCTCTACCCTGTCCAGTTGAGGAGAGGGTGATATACAGCAGCTTTAGTAGGCACACAGCATCCAGGCAGGATGAAGGTATCACGCTGTGCATGTAAACAAACAAAATGTAATTCATTCCCCCCTTCCCATCAGCAGGAAGGTGTTCAACCATCTCCAGTAAAGCAGAGCTCCATTGCACATAAGAACAAGTACTTCGGAAGACAAATGGCATCACTTTGAACATCCCCCCTTCCTTCTTGTTTCCTGCAGCTTTTATTGCTGAGCATGATGTCATGTTATGGAATATTCTTTCTTTCAGTTGGGGTCAGCTGTGCCTTTCAAATTCTTATGCACCCCCAGCCTACTCACTGAGGTGGGCTTCATGCTGTGTATGCACTATTCAGCAGTAACCAAAACACTGGTGTGTTATCAACACCATGTTGATCACAAATACCAATAATAGAACCATACAAGCTGCTACAGAGAACACTAAATCCATCCTAAGCAAAACCAAAATATGGAGGAATCAATCCCTCTCTGTCATTAAATGCATTTATAATAAATAAAGATTAAAATATTAGCTTCCCAAAATACTTAACAGACCGGCAGTAAATTATAAAAGTTTAAAGAATATGTTAATTAAGTCAAAAACTTTCAAAATATTCTAAATAGTAAAAAATCATAGTAGAGTTCTTTTTCAGCAATTTTTTCCCCAACTGGAAGTTAAAGAAAGTCAATAACATGTGTGGTTCTAATGACATCAGTTATTCATTTGCAATCTTTCATGACATGAAATAAGAAATTGAATAAAATAGAGAAAAATGTGAGTCATGCCTTATTTGTCTAGATGCCTCTCCTGAAGTTAGAACCATCTGCAACATTTATTTGCTACATTAGACAAATGAGTGATTTTTCTTTCCCAGGGCTAAACCCATTTTTAATTTAACTCAAGAGCATGTAGAGTTTGTCCTCTGTAATGACTTCTACAACTATTCTCCTTTTATTCTGACTTTGCCTCAGGCCCATAATTTTTAAATCGCAAAATGCAAGCAGGTATCCTTTCACTAATCACAATAAGAACCAACTTCCAAAAAGTTAAATATGTATTTCATTAAAACACATACCAGATATACAGGAAAAATCTCAGCATTCAGCACAATCTTGTATATGTGTTGTGATCAACTGCGTCAGGATGTATCTCATGTAACACTGTTAAACTTTTGCTTGGGTTTAATAGATTTAGGCAAATTTACCGCAGAAAAATCCATCAAAGATTTTTAAATACAAAGCACTCCACCTTATGACTCAAGAAGTTGCAAAGTTAACCAAATGTTAGAAGAATATTTAGAGGAAATATCTCTGTATGTTTACTCTGTGCTAACATTATTTCCTTCTAATATAGAGGAAAGAAAGGAAATACGTATACTGTATATTATAGTATCAGAATATATTTGCTCTGTACTTATATCTTTTATTCCTCTTGCCTATGGTACTAGTCATTGTTGCAGAAAGGCCTTTATTCTGATCCATTATGAAGTCATTTCCCTATGTTCTTAGATTCTTAACCTCATTTAGCTACAAGGGAAACATCTGCACTGGTGCTTCCAGGTGCCCAGGAGCTTTTTGAGGTGAGTAGATCCAGGCAATTTTAGAACGTGATTCATCTGACCTGTTGAATAATATGTCTGTATTCAAAAAATATAGGACATAAAACCTACAAATCCCATCCAACAGTATGAATTATTTTTTAGATTTGTGCTCAGTGATTATCAGTGATTATCAGAGTTTCTTATTCTCCGTAGTGCTGTGTGTATAACATGTAGCTGGAATACATTTTTTGTGATACAATTGTTACAATAATTTTCTCTGTTTATTGATTTATTACAAGTATAGTAGGAAGTGAGTCCCTTATGATCTGCCACCAAACAAATAGACTGGTCTTGATTAAAATTTTTACAGAAAATGACAAAATTTATGGATGGAACCTAAATCTCTCAGAATTCCCTGTGTCATTAACTAGCCATCGATTGTCCCCATCCGGCAGACCTTCATTGGGGCCTGTGATTTCAGCGTGATTTGGCATCATAAATAGCAAGGTGGAGCTGAGTCATGCTCCTGCAGAATCTCACGTTGCATGTTAACAAGTAGAGCTGGATCTTGAATATGCTTTATATGATGCATGGTTTATATGACCATTCTGGCAAAAACCAAATTTACAAATGTTTAATTCAGAAAGATGCATAACAGCTGCTTTGTACGTGTATATCAATCACTTCTTATGCAAATGTCTTCTTTCCAGCCGTGGTAAACTCTGAGTTACTTGCATGTGGAATTTCACAACATAGTTATTTTTCTCATCAAAATCATACTGAAGGAAGAATCCTCAAAGACGAGGCAAAAAGGACCATAGAGTAATGCCAAGAGCTACAACAATGGCTGGAAAATGATCTGAAATTTTACCCCCTACAAAATATAATTTAAAAATCTGAATTCAGGAAGTACATGAAAATGAAAAAATACTTTGTTTGACGGGACAGAGAAATTTCTAAACCTCACACCCAAGTTCTAAGTGTGAGAACTATCTTAAAATATCTATCCAATAAATACTACTGAGGGCAATTAAGTTTTAAAACAAAGAATTCAGAGTAAGACAGTGATCCAATGGTTAGGTATTAACTACATAGTAACACATGATATATCTACAACATGATAACCCTTCTGCATTATGAGTGACTATTCAAATGAAGAATTAATTCTTAATCTATGTCTTAATTTGCCGATAAATGAAATTTTGTACCCATTGAGAGGGAAATAAAGGTAGATAGTGAGCAAGACGTAAGTTAGCCATCACCACACCAACAATAACTTTCATGGTATGCAATAATATTTTTTAATCTGCATCATCTGCCAAAATCTGCTGTTTGGAAGTTATACAGGTCATTCTTCTCTATCTCTTAATAATCTACCCCTTCCAGAGGAAACATAATCCACTGAGGTGTGTAGACACAGTGCTCCACATGTGTTCACGCAAGTGCTGATTAGAGATGAAGAATTATTTTCTTCACCCTGCTGGCTGCACTCTTGCTCACATTGTCCAGAAAGCTGTTGCCTTTTTTTGCAACAGGACCCCAATTCTTTTTCTGCACAACTGCTTTCTGATGATTTGGACTGCAGCCTGTACTGCTACATGAGATTTTTCTTCCTCAAAAGTAGGATTTGCCACTCCTGAGGTTTCATTCAGACCATTTCTCCAACCTGATGAGGTCTCTCTGAATAGCGGTCCTGCTCTTCATCTTATTGACTGCTCCGTTAATTTTGTATCATCTGTAAATTAACTGTGAGTGCTTTCTAGCCCATCTATCAGTTCATTAACAAACATGTTAAATTGGTATTGGCTCCAATTGGCTCTTCCCTGACTAAAGACAGGCTGCCAGCCATGCTTCGTACTGCTGATCACAAGCCACTGGGCTTGGTGGTCCAGTGAAGTATCCACCTACCTTATAATGCACTGTACTCAGTTTGTGTGGCAAGGTTTTGGCAGCAGAAGTGGGATTTCTACAGGGGCTTCTGTGAGAAGCTGTTATAAATTTCCCCTATATATTCCCTAGCCAATGCCAGCCAGCTCCAAGAGGGACCCACCACTGGCCAAGGCAAAGCCCGTCATCCACAGTGATAGTGACTCTATGATTACGTATTTAAGATGGGGGTAGTTATTGTGTAGGATCAAATTGAAGAGAGAAGAGAGTAATGAAAATGTTAAAAGCAACAGTACAGCAGACACCAAGGTCAGTGCAGAGGAAGGGAGAGGAGGTGCTCCAGGCACTGCAGCAGGGATTCCCCTGCAGTCTGTGGTGCAGACCAGGATGAGGTAGCTGTGCTCTTGCAGCCCATAGAGGTCCATGGTGGGGTAGAAATCTGCCTGCACTCCCTGGAGGGCCCCATGCTGGAACAGACGGATGTTCACAGGAGACTGTGAAACCGTAGGAAGCCCATGCTGGACTAAGCTCTGACAGGACCTGTGGACCCATGGAAAGAGGAGCCCATGCTGGAGCAGGCCTGCTGGCAGGACCAGTGACCCTACAAGGGACCCACACAGAAATATGGGATGAACTGATCACAACTCCTTGTTCCCCTGTACGACTGAGGAGGAGGAGGAGGTAGAAAAAAATCAGCAGCAAAGCTGAAGAAGGGAGGGATGGGTGAAAAGTCTTTTAAGTTTTAGGTTTGTTTCTAATTATCGTGCTCTAATTTGATTGGCAGTAAATCAAATTATCTTTTTTCCCCAGACTGAGTCTGTTTTGCCCATCATGGTCACTGGTGAGTGATCTCTTCCTGCCATTATCTTGACCCCTGAGCTTTTTGTTGTATTTCCCCTCCCTTTTCCAGCTTAGAAGGGGAGTAACAGAACAACCTTGGTGGGATCCTGGCACCCAGCCAACATCAACCCACCAATCCAAATCATGATAAATGTTGCTGTAAAAGTACCATTTCAGTAGAACTAGACCTTGAGTAGTCTATCTAAAATTCAGCTTAGCTACAAAGTAGAAAAACTAGAAAACTATGAAAAACTAGAGACTTAGGATTTTCTCTCTTAGTCAGAGGCTTTATTTACGGTGACTAAACAGCGATTCTCGGCAACCAGCTTAGGTTAAAGATCCTTAAAATAGGAAAACTTAAGTGAAATGAAACCATTCTCATTGAAGAAGCTTCCATCTGAAAATTATAGAAAGTAACTGACCAAACAACCCTTCAGAAACAGATGAAAGTATCTGCAAAGATTTGCAGAACAGATGGAATTATAAAAATAATTTCTATATTTCTGCATTGGATGGCTGTCATCTCTTTTGGGAACTGAAAAATAGGAGGCCTATATACCACCAACAAGAGAGGATTTAAAGGGCAGTCTGAATGCTCAAAAATGTGGAAAAGTTTTTACACAAGGAAACACCGAGAAACCTGAAGTTTTTTTGCCTCTAGTTTTCTCTAAGTCTGTAGTGGAGATGGCAAGAAGTGATGAGCCTAAGCTGGATCAAGAAAGGTAAGATTTAAATGTTAGGAAAAGGAAGCACTTGAGGACACTGCCTGATATAGCTGTGGAATACTTCAGTCCCTTAAGAACATACTAGAGAAACCCCTTACATACCTCTTGGTGCCTTCAGTCTCAGGATATCTCCCAGTCTTATTTTCCATATTTGCCAGTGCTGTGGTTGTTGCATCAGCAGATGCTTCTAGATAAACATACCTCTTTTTTTGTGGGTAGCCAAGGGGAAATCTTTCTCCCTCTTGTCAAGCATGAAGCTGTGTACCAAGCTATTTGATCAATCTGGACGAAAACACAAAATCTGGCCCTCAAGAGCTCTTGCCTTGACAGCAGGCAGCATCAGAAAATTACCATTTTTCTTTCTGACTATTGGTAGAAAATAAACAAGACATTCATTCTCTTATAACTGGTGTGCAGTTTTATAAAGGAGTAATTGATTTTTTTTCGCATACAATTACTTCCAAGCATGGGATTCTTTCACCAATATTTGCCACTCACTTTAGAATATTTAAGCAGAAGCAGTAGAAGTACATAAGCAGAGCAAGCTTTAGGTCTCCATTAGCTTAAATTAAATAAATAATTTTTGGTATTTGGCTTGTCATCAGCCACAATATTGTGTTGACCAATCAACTAAAATTAATTCTTTAATGAGTGTTTCATTTCCCAATGAATAAGAATCTAAGCTGCTTTTGCTGGGAATATTTGTGTAACAGATATAATTAATAAGGCATTGATTATGAATTACGTAATCCTTAATTGGATAATAGTCCACTTAATTGTGAATAGTAGTCCACACCACCTATTCTTACAGATATGTTTTAAATACATACTTCAAAATACCTAAGAAACAATAGTAGAGTAATTCTGGGTGCTCAATACACTTAAGAAGGATACATGGCTTATGGTTCCATTTGAAAGTTTTCCCAATTCCTTTGGTGACCAGTGACAGACCCCTGGGAATGGCCTGAAGTTGTGTCAGAGGAGGTTTAGGTTCTTTACCCAGAGGGTGGTTAGGCACTAGAACAGGCTCCTCAGGGAAGTGGTCAGAGCACCAAGCCCTACAGAGATCAAGAAGTGTTGTACAATACTCTCAGGCACATGGTGTGACTCTTGGGGTGGGTCCTGTGCAGGGCCAGGAGTTGGACTTGATGATCCTGATGGGTCCTTTCAGCTCAGTGTTCTGTGATTCTGTGGTATATTTTATATTTGCATGTTATTATATTGTACTGGTTTAGTTCTTCTCTGTGTGGACTTGAGTTCTCTGAGGAAATATTTCATACTGGCAGAACTACAGTCTCTAGATCACCTTTAACTCAAACAGTTGTGGCCATCAGCAAGACTGAAAATGCAAACCAGATAGCAAATGAAAAGACATTTCAACATAAACAGCTCTGTCATGAGCATCAGAACTGACTGGTGAGCAAGATACCTATCCTGTGTTTCTAGAATTCTAAAGGAAAGATCAATACCTTAGCATCTGCATAGACTCTCTGTGTAAACAGTCCATGGTGACTCCTGCTGCCATCAGGGTGTTCCAAGAGAGGTTTCTACAAATTAATAAACAAAAGATTCATCTGGAAAAGTTCAGCAGCGGATCTATCATAATGAAATTCATCAGCTGTACCCTTTATCACAATATGGGAAACAAATATACATATGTGCTCTGCCCAGATCATCTTCCCAGACTGTGAGGGGGCCAGACCCAACATCAGCTATTACTATAGAAATAGAATGGTTAACAATTATTGTGCAAAGTCTGCTGGACTTTATAAATGAAGGAAAATCACTTTCTTCAGAAAAGTATGTTTTTTTCTGGACTTAGAGTTCCAGGAATAGGTTCCATGAGTGGTGTTTTCGGGATTCAAATATGAATTTTATGTCCTGTATGAGTCACACCTTCCTAATCAGGATATGAGATTTATCAATCTTTGAATAAGCTACCACATTCTTCCCATAAAAATGTAAGACCATCCAGTGGGATCCTCAGACTTACATAGAACAAGGATAAGCTACAAGGCATTTTTATCCTATTGAGAACTGCTGCAGAACAACATACAAAAATATCACAGAATTCTCATGATAGCTTTCCAGGTAATGTCCCCCAAGTATTCACCATTCCTAGAGAATACAAATGGAAATAGGATGAAATTATGAGCCTAAGGGGTATATGAATGTCCATTCGTATGCAGAATGTAAATACGAGCTTTCTACACAATATTATAATCTATTTCTGTGTGCTTTCTTAGGAGTTAACCTTTTGTTAAGGTTTCCTTCTCCAAAGGTAACTTACATTTACGCAAGAGAAATTTTGCTGGTACTAGAAATTTTAAAACTAAAAGATCTTACAAACAAAAGGCTTATTTTACTAATCTGTTAAAGTGGGGAGTTCATACATAGTTTGAGGTTGGAAGGTAAGGAAAGGCAAAAGTGAGGCCCCTTCACTTTGACAGCTGAATTCCAACAGCAGTTGGAAGGGGAAGATAAGACTAAAACCTCCACTATTCATAAAGTGTTCCATTTAGATGAAATAGTCCTTATCTTTTGGTTTTATAAGATAAACTTCTCTAACACAAACTGTAATTATAGGAAGTATTTCAGGAAATTGTTACAGTACAAAGGAACATTTTGTAATAATAAGTATGATAAATACTGTAGACATTAGCAGGCTTAACTCTTCTTAGGGGTCCACACTTGCCCTGGTCACTGGCTGATTTCCAGGGAGAGAAAACATTTCTTTTTAAAGGTGATTGAAAATTTTTGATAATACTTTGCCAATACTTACTTTATAAACCTTTTACAATAAATCTTTTCCTCCTCCACTCCAGAACTAGTTCTTCAGACATGTCTCATTTTCTATCTTCTGCATTAATATATTTTCAACTCCTCTGCCTGTAGGCCCATCTATGTTATCTTATACTTCTTGAAGTTAATGGTGAGAGGTACCAAAAAATGTCACCTTGTCAGTATTCGCTTTTGTCATTTATATTGCCTAATGAAACTATTGAAACCAAAATATTTTTCATTTTACTTATCTTACTCAAAAAACATAGGAATTTTTGCAGAAATAAACTAGAAAATTTGTCCTTACCTACACATACCAGCTAGCTAATTCAGTAGCAGTGTCATACATATTGCAGGTTAAAATCATATAATTTGCAGGTTAATAATTAATTTATTGTCATTTTATTTATCATGACCCATAGAATTATAATTAACTAATATGTAGTTAGCATTTGATAGGCTAATGACAACAACAATAATACTAATAATGAAAAAATAAAGCCTGTAAGACACATGTCCTGATCTTTACCAAGTGTAGTTAAGTCCCTCAATTCAACCAGTGCAGGCCTTCTTCCTTTGGACCGGATTTGAGATTTAACCACTGACTCATAATTACAGATTATAGATAAGGAGATGTTCAGAGCTGTGATTTTTCCAGCCCCCATTTCTAGGTGGTGATATAGAACAGTCCTGCATATGCAGGTAGTCCATACCTGCCCATTTGGTCTGTTTTAATTGTGCCATGGTCTGGTTTAATTTGGTCTGTTTTAATTGTGCCGTGAGTTGTAGGAATTAACACTTGACTTATATTCAATGTTCTTGGATTATATGTATAAGAGTAAGATCATTTGTGTAAAAGTCCTCCTTTCACAACTATGTAATATGGCTGTAGATGAATCAGGAGGATTTTATCCCAAACTGCAAAAGATTAGAAAAATAGATAGATGGATAGATAGACAGATAAACAGATTGACAGTTCTTATGAAGAAATTCCTAATTAGTAGCGAGAGAATTCCAAGCATTAGTACTGGTTGTTAATTTGTTTTTATTGTTAACAAAGGATTTCTAACTACCCATTTTATTTCATTACATACAAAATTAGATAGAGCTTTCTTAAAAAATCACATTACAAGCAATTCAATTATTTTTTTCATGCTGATTGTATATGGATCAGGAGAAAACAGATTTCTAACAGTTTTTGGGGGACTTCATAAAAAGAAGTCATAATACATATTTAGATGGAAAACTGGACTCTTCCCTTTCCTCTCCCTTTTCAAGATTTCTTTGTAGCCTAAAAAACATATAAACTCTACAAACCCAAACCCATACACCTGTCTAAGTCATTAAGAAATTTTGTTAATTAAGGGTTGCTTTCCTAACCTTCTTTGGGTTTCTTTGCTAACAGATTCATTTTCATTATACACATTCTGTTCTCTCCAGCTGTTTCATATGGTACCTTTCACAGACTTATTTAGCAATGCTGAGGTTTCCTTACCTTGTGCTGAGTAGGGTTTTAGAGGACTGTGGCTGAGGCTGGTGTTCTACATTTACCACAAGCTTGTACAAAGATCTAATTGGCAATACAGTCAGAATTGCTTAGAATTTCCTTACCTGAAAAAAATCAAAGACCCTTTCAGAACTATTGCGGACAATGTGAGTACCTTTGTTCTTAGTGGAGAAGAAGTTATTTTGACTGTATTTTTATCAATCTTTGGGTTTTTTTGTTTGCAACACAAAATTAAAAAAGAAACCCTACTTTAATTTTCTCAAAAATCACTATCAGCAATGTAACTTCATAACCTTGTAAAGATGTTCATGTTCAAATAATTAATTTTTAAAGCATTTTAAACCAATTAGTTCCATATATTCTGTTTAATAGAAAGGTTCATTTCTTCTCCAGCACTTAGTCGTTCACTGACATTACTGAGGTTGTTAAAAAAGGTATCCCTTAGCAGCAGCAGCAACAAGAAAGAGTAAAAACTAACCATATGCTCAAGTCCCAGTTTTGTATTCCAAACAGTTGAGTGCACACCCATGTCAATAGCTTTTTCTGGAACTACTCTGAGGTTTACACATATGAACACCTGTCCTGAGTCCATGCATTTGTGCAACTAGATACTGTGAGCCACTGTTTTGCAAATAGCTACTTACCAGAGGCGGAGCCTAAGAGTCTGTTTTAAATTAACACAGCCATAAGCTAAAACCTTAGTCAGTCCTTAATCCAAGCAGCTAGGAAGCAAAGAACATACTCAATACAGCCATTAAATACAGAAAAGATATTTATATAGCAATAAAGAGGAATGGTGTTACTTGTATATAATGTATACAGACAAAAAGTTTTATGACTTGTTTTTGCAGTGACTTGTATTCTTTGAGGAGTCACTGCCCCAGGAGAATACAAATAACCTACTAGTCCTTTTGTACTGCTAGCTGAAGTTAAGTAGCATTTATGGTACATTTGAAAAGAGTATGTTTGAAAAGAGTACATGTGAATTTCCTTTCCTTGAAATTAAAGTATATATATAGTAGAAGTGCAATCACAAGGCAGTCTGTTTTAATTTACTTTTACAACCTTTTTTGACTCTTCCAATACCTGTGCATGAAAGAGAGCAAGGCAACTAATCTCACATTATGAGTTGAGAAGTAAAAGCTGTTGATGGCTAAAATACTACTCTGGCAATAGGGAACTAAGCAGTGACCTCTTTAACTACATTGTGGCTGAAAGCACATGTCTGTGCTGTCATGGGCAGGCCAGAGGGTAATCTTGAAGCAGAGAATACCCATAAGAAATACCCTGAGAAATACCCATAGGAAAACTGTACCATGAAATCTTTATCAGGGACACAAGAAGACACATGAAAATCATGAGAATGTAACTGTTGTGACTTAGTAATTTCACTTTTTACAATAAACTCGTGAAAGTACTAAATGATTTTCATGTTCCCACATAAAGTCCAGCACAGGCAGATACCACAACTGCAAAAAACCCACAGGTTTCTCCTTCAGAGGAGGAAAGATTCATGAGAAAGAAAATTATCCTACACATCTTCATTTTCTGCTGGTACCTCAGAGTGATTTCATTTTAGCCCTTAGCGTCTTCCAGTGACAATGATTCCTTTTTAAGACTGACTGTAATTATTAGTAGCATAAGCTACCCTTGGCTAGTGCTTTTCTTCAGACCAACCCTTTCTCCTTATACTAAAGATTTCTATAGGGAGAATGAGTTATGATTTTCAACACAATTATGAGTCTTTTTTCATCTCAATCACCTTATATACCACAATTTTTACTTACCTGGTAACCCTGGTGCTATCACATCCCCATTTCATATCACATCCCCATTTCATATCACATCACATCACACAACGTAACCAATGTGTAGAAGATGCACTTATCTTGATCAGAACATGTGGCTCAGTAGCCACATACTGGGCACAGCAGAAGTAGGAGACAGAGAGTGGGATACTCTAAGGACCATGGAGCCGTTAAAACCTTAAATTATGCGTATAAAATTACGATCCTAAACCTTCACTCAGTTATTGTTACATTCATGATATGGCCTCTGTCTAATATAGCTGTCTTGCTAGAGTGATTACACAGGTTAAAAAAAGGTCAAACGTGTAGGTGTCTTACAAATAGATCAGATAGTATAGACTAGACTAGAGTAGAAAAATAATTATTAAGCTTCCAACAAAATAGTGCATACAATCCATGAAATGTGGTATGGTTAAGTTGTAAGCTCTCTTTTTACAAAAATACATTCAGAGGTGCTCCCAACACCATAAAATGTTGTAACTACATTTATATGAATGATTTATAAACCTGCCAGAAGATTAAATGCTTGGTTTTCAGATGTTATGCTCATAATGCCACACATTTTGGCCCCCTCTTATTTTGTTTCTTCTCCCAAAGAGTAAGAAACTTTGCTATTGTATCTATTGTAATAATTTGCAGTTTCTATTTGGTAAATTCAAAGGCATCCACAGTGTTCAGGTAGCTCTATTAGCTTCTCTCCTTGTGGAGACTCCCAAGGTGATGTGATGGTTTCCAATAAGAATAATAATAATATGAATAAGGACATTATAAAACTTTAGCGTCATCATATCCCTAACACTATTACCACTGAATCCAATCTTCATTTTAAACTATTTCTAGCTTCAGTGCCACTGGCTATATTATTGTCATTCCTATATAAAAGCTCCCCTATACCTCAAGAATATGCACTGCAGATTAATAATAGAATTATCATGTGGCTCAGAGGAAAATACCAGGTAATTTTTCTAGCAACCTACTGGTTAGTTGCAAGCCCTGAAAGTAAAGAGCAGGCCTTCCCAGACAAATCCAAGGGAAGAGAAACTCATAAAAGTAGATGTCCTTTGCTGACATCTTACAGAGGACAGGAAGTAATGAAATGTTCTGTCTATAATAGTAAGGGAATTGGAGCCCTAGTACAGGCTCAAGCATAGAAATGTGGTCATCCATGGCGTTAGTGCTCTGGCAGACTGTGAGTTGCACTTTGTTTGAGACAGGAAGTGTAAGGTAGCCTAAGAAAGTGATTCCAGGTGTTTCCTTTTTTTTTAATGATGTGCTAAAGATAGGACAGAAAACAATAGTTGACTTGACTGACTAGTTTGGTCTCTACTAGTATTGGTCCTACACAGACCTTCTGCCACTATCTTTAACCCTGGTTTCTTTAGATTGAACCTGAGAGTGGTGCTGGTGCTGTCACTAAAGGTCTAACAGATGGTAGAGTCCAATCACCTCATGGGTGATGCAGGAATGTGTTGAGATTAGGGGCTCTACTCCCACATCATGTGCAACAATAGGAATCAGAAGAAATCCAGTTTAAGTGAGCCCAAAGCCAGGCCATGAATATCAAGCAAAAGTCAGCTTTAGTGTGGGAGGCTCCAGTATCTCGTTATTCAGCTTACAAAAGAGGGTGGGTGAGTGCCTTAATCACTGTATGTATCTACTTGTTGATAAAAGAGATATTTGACAAAGCTGTTCCACAGTTGACGATCATCCATTTTGAATTTAGACAAACTGACTCAAAATATTATGCAATTTTCTAGAAGGAATGGTAAGGATTGAATAGTTTAATAGTTTGGTGTTTGAGATTTCTTTGAGAGAGTGGGACAGATAACATCGAAATTCCATTTTTTGATGGGCTGCAGAAGAGTAGAGCCTCCATTAATGTTTACATGTCTACAAAAAATTGTGGAAATTGTGACATAAGTCTAAAGCCAAAATGATTTGCATGGTTTTCTGTAAGAGTCAGGATGTAAAGAGGGGTGGGGGTGGGGTTTCCCCCTTATGTTTTTCCTTTTTCTTTACTTTTTCTTTTTTCCTTTTTTTTTTCTTTGGCTGATTAGTTGGTTTCGTTTGGGTTTTTTTGTTGTTTTTTGGTTGGTTGGTTTGTTGGTTGGTTGTTTTTTGTTTTTTACCTTTGTGTGACTTTGCATTGTTGAGAAATATGGAGGTTGTTATTACCTTTCACGAGTCTGTCTTTACCTAGAGCTGAAAGACTGGGAAGAGTGGACCCAATTCCGGAGTAGAAGAATGTTTGTTCCAGGTGAGTGGCTAATGAATCTTTCAGGTTCAAAATCATTCTTGCCATCAAAAAACCCCAAAAAACTGCTGGTCTGTTCAGTTTGGTAGTATTTTTACAAGATTTTTAAACTGCTGAATCCTGTGCAAGTTGCAGTCATCTTGAAGTATCTCGCCAGAGACTGGTGGAATCTCTGTCTCATTCATAGTTTGCTGTGGCCCAGCTATTTTGAAGATCAGAATTTCCAAGTCTAATCAAAGTCATTTGGCTTCCTATAGGAACTTCTGAGTGTAAGTTAATCAACTGAACAAAGCCAGAAATGATCTAAAGGTCTCACCTGGGCTTAAGTTCTAAGAATCTGTTAAATTAATGGCCCCATCACTTGCACATTCAAGTGGAAACCAGGCAGACTGTTGTGGTTTTATTCAGTCATGACCAAAATCTGTGCAAAAGCAACTGATTTCATTTTGATTCACCTCTCTCCAACCTTCCCCTGCCCCAAGTCTTTTCCATTCCCAGAAATGACACTCCAATATCAAAATTAGTTTGAAAAGTAACCAGAGTTCAGGCTACTTCAGTCCTAAGAGAAATCAACAAAATTAAAAAGAAAATATTGCACATCCAGCACAGATGAATGAAATAGAAATGTAAATTTCACAGAAAAAAAAAAAATGAAAAAAAACAATAAACTTTTGACAAAAAAACCCCTGTTCTTAAACTGAGATCCCCTATATTTCATTTTAAAAATTTAGATAAAATGTATTTGCAAAAAAAAAAAAAAAAAAAAACAAAAAACTTTTGAAAAAAAAACCCTGTTCTTAAACTGAGATCCCCTATATTTCATTTTAAAAATTTAGATAAAATGTATTTGCAAAAAAAAAAAAAAAAAAAAACAAAAAACTTTTGAAAAAAAAACCCTGTTCTTAAACTGAGATCCCCTATATTTCATTTTAAAAATTTAGATAAAATGTATTTGCAAAAAAAAAAAAAAAGAAAAGCAAGTTTTATACATATTTCATATCTATGTGAAATTTAACACTCCAAGTTTATTCTAATCTTCTTATGAATCCTCTTATTTAAGGCAGTTTTTTATAAATAATAGAAAAACATTGCTCACATAATCTAAATTTAAGAAATATTGTGTAGCTGTAATATAGTGTATTTGGCACATTTAAATCTTATAGGCTTGATTTTGCCTGAAGATTGGTGTACATGAGAATCAGCTCTGCCCTCACTTCAGTGCTTCATCAGGACCTCTTTGTGAACAGCTGGTGCACAGAACTGTTGGTGAGGGAGCAGGAGAGGGCAGATATCTGCTGTGCTGCATGAGCAGAGAGAGTTTGCTTCTACAAATATCAGTTTTCTTACCATTGCAAGGAACATGGATTCGTGTGACCATCTGCCCATAGTTTTGGTCTGCAACCAAAACACTCAGTCTTCCATCTCCAGTATTCACTTGAAAAACTGAAATGAGGAGCTGCACTCAAATTTCTCTAATACTAAAATATTTCCCACTCAGAATGCTGAGGTGCAGAAGAGCACAATCAGTCCAGCATGAAGACATATTGCAAAATAGGCAAAATCTTCAGCCCTCAGTTTGTTGACCTGATCTTACCTCTGAAGACAAAAAAATAACCCACTTTCTAAAGTGGTGACAAGTAGATAGTGCTCAGGAGGAATTCAGAGGGAGCATAAGGAAAGCTACTGAACCAGGTTGCCTTTGGTTCAACATGCCTAAATTTTTGTTGCCCTACATGATAGGCGTGTTCAATGCTGAGGTAGGTTTAGGGCAGACAACAGGAAGCAGAGACAGTGTGTTAATTTTGCCCTTAAGTTTTATAAATCTGATTGTTTGCACTTTATTTTTGCGTCAAAAATACACATTAAATTCAGCATTATTTCTTCTCTGTTTCTTTCAGAACTTCAATAAGCATGACTTTGGCATAAATCTGCTGTATTTTACTTTTTCTTTTTTTCTGTTATGTTCAGTCTAAGGTGCAAAATATGAGAAATGTCAGAAATTATAATAGGACCAGCATATACTGAAGAACTCTTGTCAAGCAAAGATACAGTGTATAAACCATGGTAAATCATTTATCCAAGGTAAATGAAGGAATTGATGTCACAGATAGTTGACTTGTACAAAGTCCATAGAAAATTATATCATCATAAATTTGGTTTAATGGATTTAAAGAAATCAGGCTAAACTGATGCATCTTTTTATTAAAGGGATTTACTGTACTACAAATCTCAGGACAAATACTGGAGATAAATCAATGTAAATAGCACTTAAGAGAAGGGTGATTCTTACAAAAATTTTAGAGTTTGCTACCAGTATAAGGTGAATAGCTCTTGCAGAGCTTTCTTTTTTTTCAGATGTTACACCCCTACAGAAAGACAAGACACTTTCACGTGTTTTGGGCACATGATGAAACACATTTATAGTTTCAGCCAGCCTTGTGGCAAATCAGTAGACAGGAAGAAAAAAGACAGATAAAGTAGCCGAGATGTGGAATATAAATAAAAGGAATTGAAAGATAAAGCCTTAAACTAATGAGTTTGGAGAGATTAAATATTTTATTAGAAATAAGCAAGTTTGTATTGTATTTTATTCATATATCTGACTTTATGTACAACTATGCAAAGGACAAGGGAGATAAATAATACATGCTTGAATCAAAATCATGGACTCATGGAATATCTGGGTGAATTTCATTACAAATAATGCATTTATTTCTTCATAATTTTTCCAGTTTTTCAGAAAATAAGACACACTGAGAAATAAAGAAGACCACAGAGGTTTTATAACTCCAACTCTTCATCTCTGAGATGAAGAACATAGTTTAGAAATTGGTACTGACCTACTGCAACAGTACATGACGTTCAAGAAGGCAGGCAAAGACCCGTTTTTCTGCTCTGAAAGACAGCAATTCAAACATCAAAGTGATTCCTTGCACTCCACCCAGATGTCAGATAATGAGCAGAATAAGAACTTGAGATAAGAATGATGTATGGGTGCTCATCTATATGTCCCCTCCACCCACAACATCTATTTCACCTTCAACATGGGCACACTTTTATATGCTAAGATTCCAAACTTGAGCACTCACAGGTTATTCTTTGGGCTTTTTAGCCTTCTTTACACATGTATTTCTGCCACATCGAAAGCACTGTCCCTCAAGGAATTATTTAAAACTTGCCTAGATTCTCTCTATTAATAACCACTGAAGAACAAGGATTGTTGAACCCTATAAAGATAAGATCTTCTCAGTGGTACCACAGGAAGGTTTATGTCTGCACACACCTGTACAGCTGTTCTTTGTAACCTATCCACTAACCTGATCTTTTGCATTAGCAAAAGATCTAAAAGACAAAAAAGAATGAAATGTATTTCTTTGGATAGGGACATTGCAATGGGCCTTCAGTTACCTCATTTTATCATAGAGTCATGGAATGGTTTGTGTTGGAAAGGAACTTAAAGATCATCTAGTTCCAACCTTCCCCATTTTACCACAACATGGACAGGGATGAAGCCCACTAGATCATAATGCTTAGGGCCTCAGTCAACCTAGCCTTGAACACTTCCAGGGATAGGACATCCACAACTTCTCTAGGCAACCTGTTCCAGTGCCTCACCATTCCCTGAGTAGAATAAATATTCAGGTTTTGATCCTGTTATGGACTGTTGGGGAAAATGAAGAGCAGAAATCCTGTCCCTTTGTAAAATGAGAGGTTTGTTGTAGTGGCAATAAGTATTTTGGAGAGTAAATACTCTGGTCTTAGCTTTAGGGTGTGATGAGGACCCTTTCTTATAGTTGGTGGCAACAGATATTCTTGAAGCCGTAAGGAACTTGAGGAAAAGTTTTGGACATTGCATTGGTAAGCAGTCCAAAACCAAATCTGAACCCAAGGATCATGAAAAATCACTGAGACACCAAAAAAAAAAAAAAAAAGTTGTTGAAGCTGGTGATTAAGAAGTAGGTCATTTACCTGCTTTGTGTATGTTACCAGAAACTTCAGGTCAAGAAAAACTTCTATAAATTTACTACACAGGTTTGCTCTTTTGGACTTACAGGTGAAAAGATCTATCTGGCTTTTTCCTGACTGTGTAACACACATAGCACTGGACCAAATGGTGTGACTATTCTGGTGTTTGTAGGAAACACAGATGAAAAAAATCAAAGCTAATAAAACATCATGCAAGATCTCATCACATTGTAAATCTGGAGGTTATCATGCTGTTTCACTATACTCTAACATTGTAAATATTTTGGTTTAATATATTATATGTAAAGAAAAAACTATCTCAAGAAAATGGAGTAAGAAGCTGAAGAGATGTCAGCTAGAGAGTTTTATTTCAAAATTGTGTCTTCTGTTGATTCTGTCTCCTGTTGAATTCTGCTAGAAGTTTGTTGTTTGGTTTTTTAATTCCTTATACAAATACTACAAGCAGAAGGACTACATGCCTCAATGAAGAAAAAAAGTTCTTAAAACATATCACTGTTCCTGGACTCGAATCCAAGAATCTTCTTGCTCCCAAATACTTAGTTTATTATCTAGTTTTTTATAACTCTCTTCATAAATTACTGATTCTTGACTTCTGTTTTTGCGCAATAGTTGTCTCAACAGATGGGCCTGTGAATGCTTCCATTTCAATACATCCTATACACTCATTTCTTGGGCAATAAGCTAAGAGAATTTTGTGTGGTGCAAAATGTGCACTTCGTTATTTTGAGAAACAGGAAACTGAATTTTGATGTAGAAAGAACTAAACATTGAATAGATGAAAGATACAGCTTACTCCTTGAGTTGTACTGTAAAGGAATACAGCATCTCAAATCTTGAGAAGATTGATAAAGTAGGTATCCAAAAATCAGTCTGATTGGTTGCAGATTGATGTAGATTGTAAATCTACATCTAGGATTGAGCTAGATATTATAAACTTCCTCTTCAAATATTGTAATCTTGCCTTTGCTAATAGCCATTCTGACATTCTCTTTGCCCTTTAGCCACATTAGCTTTTGTATTTGGCTCTTGTCATGTTTTTCCTGCCCACTTTATTTAAGAGAAATTGAGATTGCCTGGATTACAGCACACAGACCAGCATCATGCCTGGAGCCAGCCTCCAGGCAGCCAACATAAGTATGTGAGCTGAGCGTCATGCACTCCCACTGTGAGCCCTTGTCCAGCTGTCCATTTAGTGCATGTTTTAAATACCAATCATCGGAATGGTAATAGTGTATTCAGCACACTTTGAAGAATTACCATCAACCAGATTGTTCCTTTATGCTTGCCTAGTCAATAAAATTTAAATAATATCTAATTCAAGCACAATACTAGTCCATAAAAATTTTAGACAGGCAATACATCAGATTCAAATTATCTGTCTGTTCTCTGGAAAAGAAATATCCATAAAACCTAGAGCAAATTTACATATTAACCTGCATTTTTATGCCTTCTACTTTTTAGAAACATGAGAAGGTTCAACCTTGCTTACAGGAAAATCACACTTAGAGACACTGAATAAAATCCCAGTACTTTACATCCACATTTCATAACTGTTGAGAGATTTCCCTATAGCTCCTTGGAAGTTTGAAATCACTTTTGAAACATATCATTAGTTGCCAAACAAAAGAGTAATAGATTAACATGTAAGAAATGAGGACTAAAATGTTTTCAGTTTACCAGCTATTTTTCCTTTATTTACCTGTAGATATTAATACACTTCTTCCAGATTTCTCAGCTATTATGTCCCAATCGTGTTCCCTGCCTTCAAAAGCAAAAAAAAAATAAAGCAATATTTTCACAAATTATGTGCAAATGTTATGCATACCCTGTGATTGCATGATGAATTGTTGAAGGATACTTTCACAAATATTCCTCATTAAATGTTAATCTTTTTGATTTTAAAATACAAATAAATTTAAACTTAATGCCATCACAATATTAAGGATTTCAGAGACAGATCATAATAACCATATAGATACAAAATAAGGACTGGAATTTTGAAAACAATTTATTACTTAGGAGTCCAGTCAAACTGCAAAGCAGTTGAATCCTATCTCCCATATGCTGTATGTACCGGCATTTTGTTAATAGTGAATATGTTGCCATAGTATTGTTTTCTGCTTTAAAGTCTAGATTTACTCTGCAATGCAGTTGCTTTGAATTGTATTTATCACCAAAAGTCATTCTAAAACTAGGAATAAGAGAATCACATCAGTGATCAATGATGTTGATTTACAGTGTCCAACATCATAAAATAATATAGTGCACTAGGACAATTTCTTATCTATATATAATTCATAAATATTTACTTTAGTGGAGTACCTAGAAACCAGAGTTTCAGACTCCTGTGTGTTATAGAAGGCCTCCCAAAGATCTTGAATCAAAAAAGGTGAAAACTGAAAAATAAAAAGGAAACTAATAAGAGAAAAACAGCCCATGTAAAGATGATCAAAGTATTGTATAGACAGTATAGACAGTATTATAGATTCCATGTCACTTTCTACAGATACACAAAGTATGATTTGGAAAAAGATTTGTGTTATCTTCCCTGCACAAATCTATAACAGACAACATGAAGTGTTGGAGAAAAATGAGAGAATATAGCCCAAATTTTAATATTCTGTTCCATTTTTTTCTTGAGATTTTGATTCAGACTCATTTCCTTGATACAGGAGGAAAGCTATATTTTTGCTTTTCAAAGGTTCATTTAGACAAAGTCATCTGGAAAAAAAAAGTCAGAGGTGATGAAAAAAACTTGAAGAGGGAAAATACATTTCATAAATAGACTTTTGATTACAATTGTCGTGTTTCTACCTATTGCATTTCTTCAAGAAAACTGTGAACTCAGAAAATTATAACATTTCTCAGAAAAATAGACCTTTCAGTATTGGGTTTCAGTTTCTCACCTTGATTTTCCATTTCCCAAATTTCTGTCACTGCTTATAATGAACAGATAGCAATGGTTTGATTAGATAACCCTTGAGCCCTTGGGAACCTAGAGTCCAAGAAGATTTTTCTCCTGCACCTCAGGTATAATATTTAAATGGCAGACCTATCATTATTCTTATTATGGTTTCCTTTCACACATCAGTGAATCTGTAATTTGTGCACAGTGACATGACTTTACTGTGAAGAGGCTCTTCCATGAGTTACTTAGAGGGTGAGAGTTATATCCCTTCAGAGAGAGAAGGTTTTGAACTTTCTGCTTTTTACACAATGGTCCAGTTTTCACAGAAGAGATGAGGATGTCTCCTTTTCTGCATGTTCAAAAAAAAAAAAAATCTTTCAGTTCACTGGTTCATTCATATTAATATGGGCAAATAAGACTAGAATTTTCTTAGAGACATTAGAGAACTGAAGCTTTCATCAAGACCTCTGAAATCGCTCTAACTTCTCAGTATTAAACAGAAGGGAACAAAGAACAGATATAAAGCAGGATGACATTGTGATGATTGTATTTATTTTTAGAATAGGATCTAAAACTGCATTTAGGAGGAAACTCATCAATGTGTAGAAGGTATATTCTAAAAACCTCAGCTCAATTCCATAACAGGGAGAGTTCAGTAATGGAGATTCCATTAATATAGCTGATGGATATGATTTGGCACTTTTGTATTTCTGGATACAGGTCTCAATCAGGTTTTTAGAGGAAAAAGTGGGTATTTAAAGATATTAGAGCCCCCATTTCAGTAAGCCCAGTAGGTTTCTATGAACAATAGTCTTTGGGATGGGTGCCTAAATATTTTTAAATGTATTTCAACATCCCCTTTTATTTTTTCTGGTCATATGAGGACATAATTGTGTTGGTGAAAAAGAATTCCTAGAAAAATGCTTTGTTCATGCACTTTTTCAAGCACACTCATTTACATATTTGTAATGTCACCTTGACACCAGGCGCAAAGTCACAGTCTGTAATAGTGTCAGAGAAGGACAATGCTTTTTGATGCATAAGTACAATACTGCTGATGTATCTTTTTTCCATTGCTCTATACTGGAGTGAAAGATCATTTTATGCAATCTAATTCTGAAGTGTCCTGGCAAGATCTCATATCTTGAACTGCATTGCCATGACTTTTTTTCTTTTTGCTTTTTTTCCTTTTGTTTTTTTTTTCTTTTTAAATTAATAAACTATTCAACTTTTCAACAGAACTTTTAAACCCAGTCAGAACTCAAATCTACTTTAAATATTATAAAATACTATTTTTAATTAAAGCTATCTAGCCTATTTGATTTAATCAACTAAGATTTTTAAGTGCATCATAACTCTGTGCACAAAGAGACAACACTCATAAATCACTAGACAGTCTAAATTAATTGCCACAGGTAGCACCCTGCCAATAGCACATATAATTACTTTTTTATTTTACAGAATGGAATATCAGAAAGTTGCTGCCGGCATTAATGAGAGAAAGAAAATTGAGTATATATCAAAAAATGGCTAGAGTACTTGCAAATATTCCAAAGCTGCATCTAACTTGTGAATTACACTTTTCTGGGTCTTCATGTTCCATACTTACAGTTATCCTGCACATCAAGCTGTTCTATTTCTGATCAAACTGTCAATTCAATATAATGAAACAATGTCTTCAGAGCCACTGACTGCAAAGGACAATTTTAGACAAACCTAGATCTACATGCTACTGATTCAGTAAATGTAGTAGGAACAAAAAAAAAGATTTCTTTTCTCTTTCAAATAGTAGAAAGTAGAAGATATGAATCAGGAAAATGAAGGCATCAGTTAAAATGAAAATTAATGTTGATAACAGAAAACCAATTTCTAAAACTCAACAAGCTCAGATTTATGGTGAGATTGAACAAACTGTGTTCTTCACCCTTCCTTCTCAAGTGTCAACCATCATGTTGTACCATGGCTGTACCATGTGGGTCATGTCTGCCTTTCCTTCCACTCAAAGTAAAGTTCTGTCTGTCCTTCTTCTGCTTAACTCAAATCCTTTTAAAATCAATTTAAATGTTTCTGTTACCTTCATCTGAATGGTCCCATGGAATCCTGACTCATGGGAAAGCAGAGACTGATGTCTAATCTCCAACTTGGAGCAAGACATTAGATCAGAATATATGCATGGGTGGAGATTCTGCAACCTCTATGGGCAAACTTATTAACCTTTTAGAATCAAGCTATACTTTTAAGAATTTTAAAAAATGCTTTGAGGTTGACATGAACTTTTAACAAAAGTCAAGATAAAAAAAAAATAAGACACTGCTGAATGAGGAGGGAAAGAAGTTTGCCTTGACTTGTGCTCTTGTTGGCAGTTCCTGTTTTTCAATCTTATCCAACCTAGAGGTAAGACAAGAGCTTCAGGTTTGACTAGTTGCTGGAAAAAATACACACCTATATGTCATCTATATATATATATATATATCTCATAGAATCATAGAATGGTTTGAGTCAGAAGGGAAAGTAAAGATCATTCAGTTCCAAACACCCTGCCATGGGCAGGGAACTTTGCACTAGAATATTCATAGTATGCAGAAAGTGTACATACTTGACTATGAAGTATACTGTAAAGTATACTTATATGTATATAGTGCATATATAAATATTACATATACACATGTATACTTTTTCCTGCCCCTGCAGTCACCATTCAGTCAAACAATTATACATGTGTTTCTTTTTGCTCACTTTCTCTAAAAACTGCTTGCAGTTGATAAGCTATATTGAACTGAGGTGGATTTGAAGAAGTGTTTGCATGTTATGGGGGAAGTTGGTAGAAAACATTGTTGGAACAGAGAAATATGAACTCCAGGCCTAGAACATCCTGATTGGAAAATATTTCTTGAATGTTTTCTTTACAAGTATGAAGGAGTTTTGCAAAATTGTGATAAAAGATTACCAAATAAGGACAATGCTTTTACAACCACTCTATGTTCTCCCTGGGGAGGTGCAAATAAGCACTAAGCAATGCAATATTTTGGAGGAGCTATTTCACATTTTAATTTGCTTATTAAAATTGTATATTTCAGCCAATTGAAAACTTATCTGAGCTGTCAATGTAGCACTTTGAATCATTATTTTATCATTAATCCTAATTATTATTACAATTTTACCTAACTAAAAAAAGATATTTTTGTGGGGTTTTTTCTCAAAACACATTTTTAAATTTTGCATTTTTACACACATGTGTGGTCTTAATTAATGTGTAACTGAGATAAATTGTTTTTTCTCACCTTAAAATAGGTAGCTGAGAATATGTGTTCAATAAACTTTTTCTTTACACATGCAGAACCTGTGTACGAACATCATCTCAAAAGAGACATTGCAAACATGGAAGGAAAGAAATTATTGACAGGTATAATTAATAGTCTAGAGAAACTCCTGTATGAGAAATCACTGTGAATATTAAAGGCAACATTTTCAAAACGGCTAAGTGATATTTGTATAAGTAATATTTGCTACTTTAAAACATTGAATATTAGTACCATGGGCACAGGAACTCTGAAGGAGAGCACTAGGTAGATGAGCCCAGAACGTTTTCTTTCTCATATCTTAGAAATCTGCACAATGTGTTGCAGATGCTTTACTTCTTTCTTGCCTTATCCAATATCCTAAAAGTTGGAAAACTGGGTACACCATGAAGATAGAGATTGGAAACGAATTTAGATCTTCTGATATGCTAATTCCCTATTAATTTGTAACAAAAAATAACCTCCATCTATGGGGGTTTTTTTTAAGAAAAACATAAGTGTTCTTCCTACAAGATCAATGTAAATACTCCTAGTCATGGGAGAATCCTAAGCTGAAAATCCACATCTGATGAAATGAAAGAATCTTGATCTTTATAAAAAGGATGAAAGCTCTAGTGTTGCACTAAAATTTCAGCCATTAGCTGGAAAAGCCTCAAGGAAAGCAAGATTTAAAATACTTATGAAGTATTGCCTAGATGTGAGAGTCTGCAGAAAGGAAGAAGGACTCTTTCCACTACCTACCCTAATTTTAACCCTCATTTTGCTTCACACTGTATTGCAGAAGTTATTTATCACTAGACAGATTTCAATCCTAGGAAAATCATTGGGCAAGTCCTCTTGAAGGTCATTTCAAGGCTTCTGAAGGAGCAGAAAATGATTGGGAACAATGTAGCTCTGGCAGCATTAAATGCCAATAGCATTCTTGGCAATATTAAGAGGAGCATAGTGAGTACATGAGAGGTGCAATTATTTGGCTTTGCTCTGTGCTTTTTAGATTACATCCAGAATGTTGCATCCAGTTTTGGTGCCCCAATACAGGGAAGATATTGATCAAGATATTGATGTGGAGTGGGTTGAGCAGAGGGCCACCAAGATAGCTGGGGCTGGATAACTTTTATACCTTGAGGAGGCGCTGAGAGAGTGGGGCTTTTCCAGTGTTCCGCCTGGAAAAGGATCACTGAAGAAACCTAACAAGAGCTTCCCAGTACCTATGGGAGGTTGCTGAGAAGAAGCTTGCTGAAGCAAGACTTCTTTGCTAGGGATCACAGCTGAAATACGAAACAATGGTAATAAATTTACATGGGAGGGGTTTTGACTGAATATAAGAAAAATTATGAGGGTAGTGACTGGAAATGGTAGCCTAAGCGATTGCAGGTTTCCAAATCCAACCATACAAAACCCTGAGGCAACTGGTCTGAATTCGGTGTGGACCCTGCTTTGAGCATGACTTTGGATTACAGATCTCCCAAAGTCCCTTGCAATCTGAGCAATTCAGCAATTCAGTGATTTTAATGGCATCAACCACTATGAGAGTCCATAAACTGTTAAGACTAAATACTTTGGGGCCTCACAGCTTCTAGGGAATCATGCACTGCATAGCCCAGTGATGTTCAGGTTTTGGCTCTCTTGTCTGAGAGGGAAGTGTTCCTTCAGCAAAGAGCATGCAATTAATCCCATGATGGGATTCAACATTTTCCCAGCTAACTCATAATGCTAAACATGTCCCTTTTAAGTGTCATTTGTTGCAGAGCTAGTGCTATAAAGCTGCCTGTCCCGCTGTACTCTTAAGTCTCAGTGTTGTATTTTTCCTAGACAGATGCCAAATTGATAAAAATCTGATTTTTCTGCACAGCTGTTCCAATTGAATCCTCATTGCTACAATCACATCAGGAAACAAAGGGAGGTATTATGGTTGGAAAATATTTTTTTTTCCTACTTAATATCCAGATTGTTGGTGTGAAGGTCTCTAGTCTTTGTCTTGGCTTCCACTTGCAAACTGGGCATTGACATCTGCTAATTGCTAGCTTCTAAGGGAATTGAGTTTAAAACATACTGTACATACCAGGCCAAATTCACTGTGTGTCACAAAGGCGAGATTGTTTTCTTTCTCCTGTTTTGCATTTACAGCTAAAGCAAATTGGAAGGAAACTGGTGACTATCATGAACTAGAGAGTAAGAACAACAATAGATATAATCAAATAACACTCAACTAATGGATCCAGTTGCAAAAGATGATTTAGCAGCTGCTGTCTCGGAGCATCTACATGAGCCTCTTTTGATCCCCAACTTTGGATTGTGTATGGACTAAGCAAGCTGTAAAAAACAAACTTTATTAAAAATGTACTGCAGCCAGAATCCTGCAGCCAAAGGCACACAGAAAGTGCACCAGAGGCAGCTTAAACATGAGTATTCTGGAGCTACTTATGGTATATTGAAAAATTGTGCATCAGGGTGCAGTGGAGTTCCTGTGAGTTAAATGAAAGATAGACTGAAAAGGATACCTCTCCTGCTGAGACTTGAGTTCAGCTCCCTGAGTTTCTCCAGCAGCAGCACAGCTGATGAAATCACCAGACCTCAAAACAGAGCAGCATGATTTTTCCTAGAATCTGGCCCCAGTATGAGAGAACGAAGCAAACTGGTAGATACTCATGACTCCTAATCACTGCTTTTTACACTTTCTGAATGCAGATTTGGTTCCTCTTTCTCTCCTTAAATCAGAGGAGTAGGCCATAGCTTATCCCACAGAGATGTTCTTGCGACTGGCTAAAAGTGGAGCAGAAGTGAAGAGCTTTGTGAATGCCAAAAGCATGATTATTGTTCCACCCACACAAATGTTAATCTGAAGCCACTGGAGTCTCTGGCGTCAAACTGTTACAAGCAAGAGACGTATCAAACTCTAACACTCATTATTGCTTTGAGTATCTGGGAGGTTACAGACAGCTGCAGTGGAGAAATTTGTTCAATGCAATTTTTTGTTTCACTTATTTGAATGTACTTTTTCACTGGAGTGTTGTGCCAAATGCAACAGAGGCCCTGCAATCCTTACATGCTCTTTCAGTCTAATGCTGATGCACTAAAAAAGGGGAAAGTCTCACCTCAGCAGCCCTGTTCCATTTTGAAGAAGAGACTGTGTAGGGTCACCCTCAGCACTTGGCTTCTCTCCCTTGTGGTGCAGCCACCCCTTCCTGCACTATGACACTCAGTACAGAAGGAAAACTTTCTCTTATAAAAAGAGTCTCAATTCCCAACTTTCATTTTAACAAACTTTAAAATAGTGTTAGGTAGAGAAGACTGGTTTATTTTCCTCAATCATTACTTACTCTGTCATTGTATCTCAGTTTATTTGGTTTATGTTCAGTCTTGCTTAACAAGATATTTCAGAGAAGACAAGTGGTTCTGCTGAGGCTAAAACTTGTTATCATTCAATGTAACCACGATGTTTTATACTAAGGTGTCTGTTCATCTTGCCTCTCAAGAAAAAAAAATGAATTCACCTCTTTTAGTGTTTAAGTTCATCAGCATTGCATATGTCACTTGCATCACTTGACTGATTCAGAACGAGGCTTCACTTTCCACAAATACTCTCAGCTTTGATCCCATATTGTGGCCAGGCTCATTTTTCCTCATTAAATAAGAAGCATCTTAAACACTTTGTTCAATTAATGATATAATAGTCTCCTGTGTAATATATTAATGTAGATTATCTTATACCAAAAAAAAATCCATAAGAAAGTACTGAGCAATAATTTTCTCTATGATGAGAGAAAACATTAATGGGAATAAAGTGTTGAGTTTGATATCACTAATTCTACTACTGGCAAATGTACACTTGCGAAACCATGGCATTACTTTCATTTCTGCTTATTCATTTTCAGATGCCATATGCCAAAAAATATATCCTATGTCATCTACATTCAAAAATGAAAGGGAAAATAAACAGTTAAGTCAGGATTCTTTATATTTTTTACTCTTAAATTTTCTAACATTGACAATGTGCTTACTATCTCTATTTCCCTTCCTTAAGAAAACAAATAACTAAATAGCAAAAAAAAAATTAATCTCTTTAATATATCTTGAAGATAAAGCCGATTACAAGTTAAGGAAATTTTACCTTTTCAATTCTAATGTATTTGAAAAACAGTGACCTATTAGAAAATTAAACCTGGTAATGTTATGACTAATGGAAAAATCCTCTAAAATTTAGTTATCAAAATAGACATTTTCTCCAAATTTTAACCATTTCATGAATGAGTACAATATTATCAAAATTATCAAGGTCTGTGAGAAACTTAAAAGTATCTTATGATTCTTTGGGAAATTCTATGGCTTTTAAAAACACATTCTGAAATACAGAATAGTTTTTCTGCTCATTTTAATGAGAACAGATCCTGACACTTCATTACAATTTCATACAACCTGCTGCTGGCTTCATTCTATTAAATTTCATAGGACTTCTCTGTAAAGGTTTTGTCATATCTTGTTAGGACCCACTATCTAATTAAGAAGCGTCTGGTGTTCCCATTTGTTCACATGCACCTGCTGGAGATGAACCGATGGTGTCACCAGGTGCTGTAATTGAGGGTAAATGTAAGACATAATTTGTTGTTTTTGCAGTGGAACTCTCTTGACTTTGAAACCCAGTTTTGTCTGAAATACAAATTCTGTAGTCAATTTCAGCTTTTAATTAACTTATTTTGCAAAATGGTTTTTGCAGGAATATTAATGAACGTGATGTCTGGAAGAAATGTATATTTTCCACTACAAAAAAAATTATTCTACATTACCTAAAGCACTATCCCACGGAGTGTTAACATGGACTATGGTGTATATGCATTTCTCTCCACTCCCCCCAGTGGAGAGAACTAAGTTTTGTGCTTATTAAACTTTTAATGAGAAATATTGTGTGTCAGTATTAACAAGCAGAATTTTTGGCAAACTTAATACATAGGTTACTGTTCTTGTTGCTAAAAAAATCAGTTGTTTTTTTCCTAAGATCCTCTTTTATACAGTATTAATTACTACATTTAGATAATTTTTGTATTAGGCAAACTGAACTAATCAGATTTAATGGCCTATCTATTCTTAAGTCAAAAATAGCACTTTCTACTAAACATTTGCATTATGTAAAAATGTCTACATTTAATTTAACATGTGAGAAAATATGTTTCAACAGAAAAGCAGGTGAGCCCCATTTCATAATTTATGTGAATTTTACTTTATTTGCATTAATAATAGGGGATTTTTTTGGTAACTTTATATTTTCTTAAAAAAAAATATGATCCAAATGGGTTTTTCAGCCACTGAGCTAATATTTGTTTCTTATTGATCTTGAGCACCGATACAGCCTGACATTCTGGACCTTCTGACAACAGAGTGATTTTTTTCAATAGCTTCACCAGTTCCAGGACTTCACTTATAACTAAATTATCTGTATTCTTCAACCAAGCAGATAATAATTCTGTTTCTGTGTCACATGTTTTCATTTAACTTATTTTATTAAGTGGGTTCACAGAAAGGCAACAATCAACAATTTGCTTTCCTGATATAAAGTGTTCAAAGGGAGTTTGTAAGAAATCTTTGATTGCAACAGGATAACTCTATAAGTGCTTTACACTAAACTTACTTTAAATAACAACATAATTGCTGCATTATGCAATTTGAATCCTTAAACCTCTGACACTGGCTGAATTTTATTTATAAATTCTTAACAGTCCATAAAGAACCTCCAGTGTTGTTGACAGAAGTGATGCATGCCCCATCCCTAGGCCAGTTTGAACGGAGCTCTGAACAACTTTGTCTAGTGAAGGTGTCCCTACATATGGCATAAGGGTTGGAACTAAATGATCTTTAAAGTCCCTTCCAACCCAGGCCGTTCCATGATTCTATGTTGTAACTTTCTTTTCCTCTTAATGACAGAGAAAAAAATTAAAATTTCAAACCTGTACATAAAAATATGAACAAAAAAGTGCAATGGTATAGAACTTCTGTATCAGGGTTGCACTAGCCGACTAAAACTGTTGTTAGTTTGCAGAGGAGGGGAGCATAATTTTCTTACAATCATGCTGTATTTACTGATGGCGATGGAGGCCTACAACTTCTTTCGCTTTTTTCAGTAAGTCTACAGAGACAACAAGGTCCTAAGAGTGTATCTTTGCTTGAGAAAAGTTATCCAGGAGCACATTGCCTACGTACTTCTTATCCACATTGTCCTGTACTGCTTTGCTGAATTCTGTAATGTAAGTTTTACCTCTCATTTTTTAGCTTCTTATGTTAGAAAAATGTGACTTAGAGCTTATTGATATTGCGAAACACTAGAGATTTTATTCTATAGGTGTGTGTGAGGCATTCAGACCCAACTATATGATCCCGTGTTAACTCAGCTTCAAGAGATTGCAGTACTCAGAAGCTGCTTGGACCTTTAACTTTTAACAGTTAGTTACTGGAGATTATGACCATGAGAGAATGATGTACAAAAGACATTTAATGGGAATAATATTGGGAAATGTTCATGCACAGTGGAACATGGTAATACATACTGTTAAACTGTTATAATAGTCCCTTCAACAGTTTTGAGCCAGGCCAAATAGTGGTTCTGAAATAAATTCAAGGCACAGTGTTAGAGTTAGCATCCACCAAGGACCATTCTCAGTTTGGATATAGCTGCCCTGTTTTGGAGGGAAAAAGAGTTTAGCAGTTTGGCCATGATCTATTTGGTGCCAGCTGAGTTCAATGCCAAAGAGCAGTTCCAGGCACATATATTAACATAGCTATAGCCAAAATAATCGAAGTATTGCACATTTTGTCTATTTTCCCCATTCTCTTCCAGCCCACTGCTCACATTTCTAGTGCCCTGGAAGCAAGCAAAGGAGTAAGTATAAACTGGTTTCAATCCCGAGTGAAATACAACTTATAGCTAAAATCAACAAACAGATTCTCTTTCTAAAGTACTTAATATGGTGGAGTAACAAATTCAAGTTAATGGTCACCAAGTTTGGAACTGAAGCATTTCAGTGAAAATATTTCTGGAATCTGAAGATTATCTGGGAATTTTATCTTGAGATCATCACGGTACTACTGGGAATCCTTTGAGAAATATCAAGGTGCCGGGAAAGGTTACCTATCCAACCCTATGACTTCCTGCAAGCTCTAGCATCTTCTGACAAGCTTGATCAAAGCATGTGCTGAGCATTTGTTCCAATTGACCCCCGATAGTGGGAGGTTTACAGAACTGCTGGCTCAGGATACAGTTTCCAGGGGAAGCATCTGGCAGAGGTGGCAACTCTTGCAGATGGGAGCCAGGAGTTTTGCCGAGGGCAGCACACATGGGCGCGGTGGTGGTGGTGACATGCCACAGCGCACATCTCCACCAGTTGCTGGAGCAGCTATCCATGTAACAACAGGGCTGTGGCCCAGATAGAGGACACTATGGGACAGCTCCCAGTGGAGGACACAGCCTCACAAACTTCAGGCTTCGGGAGTGCCTGGGTACTGTGGTTCAGGAGGTAAGGTGAGCTCCTTCCCTGCAGTAGGTGTGCATGACTGAACAAGCTGTGTCGCCAAGGAAAGGAGCTGCAGGAGGAGACAAGCAGACTTCACAGGACATTGAGAAAGAAGTGGGTCTTCTCCAAAATCCCGCAGATGCAAGAGCCTGAAAACTCAGCTGGCAGAAGCAAAGGTAGAATCCATGCATATCTAGATAGGAAATGAAGACTTCCATGATGACCAAGGCTAGAAGCTTCTGACTCTTAGCACCAGGACAGCTTCTGCTCCCTCTGCAAATCACTGCTCATGCTACAGACGAAGGGCTCCGAGGTCTGTCTAATGAAACACCCAGCATGGCTGAGCCTGAGCAGCAGGAAGAAGTAGTAGTAGCTCCCATCTGCTAAGCTTCTATCTGCTATAAAGCAGCAAATATGCTTTAGGTTTGCTTTAGATCCTCAGAGACAAACCGGGGGAGAAGCTGCTGGGGCTGGTTAGTCCTTCTACTCCCAATCATTGTACACTTCCAAGTGTGCACTGATACTTCCAGGGGATAGCCGGAGCATATCAGGTGTGACTATGCGACTGAGTGCAACAACCAAAAGCATGGATGTCCAGATGGTTTTCTGCTTGAGCCTTATAGTAAAGAAAATCATATAATAGTTTAGATTATAAAAGATCTTTAAGATCATTGAGTCCAACCCTTAACCCAGCACTGAAACATATCCCTAAGAGCCACATCTACACATCTTTTAAATACCTCCAAGGATAGTGACTCAATCTCTTCCCTGGACAACCAATGCTTAGTAATCCTTTCAGTGAACAAATATTTCCTAATATCAAATTTACACCGCCCTTGATGCAACTTGAAACCATTCCTTCCTTTTCTTATTGCTTGTTACCTGCGAGAAGAGACCAACACTTACCTCGCCCGAACCTCCTCCTGAGTAGTTGTAGAGCACAATAAGGCCTCCTCTCAGTCTTCTTTTCTCCCTAATAGACAAGACCAGGTCCTTCAGATACAGAAGGACTTTAGGAAACGGTTTTAGGAGGACTGGATGAATGCTAACATCAACACCTGGTTGCATACCAAACGAGGACAACAGAGACTTTGCCTTCAAAACTATGGTGCTGTTTTGGAGGATAACAGTGGGAATAAACAGCACCCACCTAATAAAGTAGGGTATGAGTACCTTTGCCAACAGGCTGGCCAGTCTGGTGAGAAATGCTTAAAGCTGGGGACAGTAGGGAGGGGAACTGACAGCCAACAGTACACTGGGGAAGTGGTGGACCAGGCTGGCAAGAAAAGTGTATGGGGTGATTTGAAGGAGAGAGGCCTCACAATCAGTGTGGCTGCAGTGATAACACAGCCGTGTGCAACCAAACCAGGAGGCTTATGGAGTACATTGATGACAACTTCCTAACAGAGGTGACTGAGGATCTGATGAGTGAAAAAACTCTGCCTGAGCTGGCACTTGCCAACAAGGAAGAACTAGTTGAGGTTTGAAGGTGGGATCAGCTTTGGTAGCAGTAACCATGGCATGGATCATCAGAGGAAAGAGAAAGGCAAATAGCAGGATCACAACTCCAAACTTCATGACAGCAGGTCATTGGGCTGTTCAAGCATCTTCTTAGAAGAACCCTACAAAATATGGTCTTGGAGATAAGGGAATTCCAGCAGAGTTGGGTTTTTTTCAAGAATCAGCTCCTCCAAACCCAAGAACAGTCCATCTCCATGTGCATAAAATCAAGAAGGGTTGTTAGGAGACTTCCACGGAAAAACAAGAAACTTCTGGAAAGCGTAAAAAGGAAGCAAAAGCTGGGAGAAATAAGAGGTGGGAGCAGAGTCAGGTAGCTCGTAAATGGTATAGGGACATTTTCCAAACATGAGAAAAGGCAAAAATGTGGATCCACTGCTAAATGAGACACAGGAGTGGATGAAAAAGAAATTGGAAAAGGTCAAACTACTCTGTGCTTCTTTCTCCACTGTTTTTTTTTCGTAAGACTAGTGAATCCTGCAATTAACATAAAGTCTGGAGGAAACTATTTTCCTGCCACTGTACAAAGTAATAACCATGCAAGAGGAATTATTTCTTTATTCATTACATTTTTCCTCTTTAAAGAGTGGACATACCTCAGTGGCAAAGAATATATTGATGTTTATTAATGTTAGAACAGCTCCTTGGTAATTAGGATAGTCTGATAATTTTAGGATATGTTCATTGACATATCCATTTTTCTGCTCCTGAAAAGGTTATTCTAGTGATGGGTGAACACCATTGAGCTAAAGAAGCTCAATTTTGTAAGCAATATTGATAAATCTGTGGTAGATAGTTTATTAGTTGTCTACCATGCATCCAATAGTTGCCTACTTTATTTTCTTTTTTATTTTGTTTTAATATGTGTGTGTTCATTATCTCAGAACCCCAATGTAACTTTAAATATTTCCTATCTATTTATTTCTATTTACTTCTTTCTGGACCACCTTTGGAATCTGTCTGCCATGTTACAGTAAACGAAACAGAAGACTGTAGTGTTTTTCTTGCTCAAGAAGGTGTCATGGGTAATAGATTATCACAGTATCCTGACTTTTTCGCTTTGGGTTGGTCACTGAGTTTCCAAGCTGGTTTAGGTGTTCCTTTTTAACGTAGAGATGTAATGTATGCCTCCATGCAAAATGACTTAGTTTCACTTAGAAGTCCTTTACATATGTTCATTATTACATTACTGATTATCAGAAATTTCATAAAAATCTATTGGTAGTAGTTAAGTTGATTGTTTCACCAATGGAAGCAGTTTTTCATTTTATGTTTGCAAATAAAAGAATAAAAATGCAATAACGAAACTTCAGCTATTTAAAATCATACACAAGAGAGGAACCAAAAAGCCTTGATTTTTTCTGATACTATAGAAAACTGAAAACTAATCTTTAAGCACTCATGTCCCGATTAATAAACCAAGAAACTCCTGTCTATAGAGAAATCCATTATAATTAAATATAATATTCAAACTTAAGATACTGGGAATTAGTTCTGTTCATTAAATACACAGAAGAAATAAAATTTTTTGTTGTCTTAATATTAACCTCTCCTCAGTTAATATTTTTCCCTTTCTATTTGATTACATCATTCTTGCTTTCTTTAATATTCAATTTCTGCAATATTCATGGTAATTGGACCATTTCCTCTCATTGTGCTTATTATTAGAGCTCTTATTACTTTGCACATACACCTGTTTTATTAAGGAATAATACAATTGTAAAACTGATAATCATTACAATATTTTGGTTGGCAACTTTAGTATTTATGTTTGACAACAAAAAAATGATAGGAGTTTTAACCAAGACCATTATGCATAGGTTTGAGATCAGAAAACACATATAGGCAAAACAGAGCTTTATTACAATTAATTATTTTTTCTCCTTTTCTCCTTTTCTTCATTCCTAACAATGTGTAATATAGCATGAAAGCAGAAAAATATATTATTCTATCTTTCATTTTTCTGTTCTATTTCTACTGTTAGGAGGTTGGCAAAGGACTTCCAAGTCTATACTGATATACAGCAGATTATCATCAAATAATAATGTGAAACCAAAGAAAAAAATATCTAGAGGATCAATAAATTCCCTGGATAGGAAGTTCTTGCACATTTAACCTAAGGAACTAATGTTTAGAAAGGAAAATTTGCCTTATATCGTGGCCTACAAATAAATCACTCTTAAAACAAAAGCAATTATTTTGTAATCTCTACCTTAGAAACTGGTATAGTTCATTAATCTTGCCTGCAGTTGTGCAATAGTAACATGAAAAACTCTCTTCCTTTTAAAGGGAAAAACAATAACCAAAATGTTGATGCCACTCTCCTGTTCAAACTGTCATAAATAGCCCACTCCTATTATGCAAGTTTCATTTCTACGACAATGCAGTTGCCAAATCAGAAGGCTCTTCCAGAATACTCACATACAGAAAACTTTGAAAATAGACTTTCTATGTTAACAAGTTCAAAGTTATCTAACAAATAAATTATCCTTCAATAGTTCTGATCAAGACAATCCATTCTGATACAAACTAAAATTTTAACTCTAGTTCTTTAATTAATGTGGGTCTCCCAGTATGTAACAAAGTTAAGCTTCCCCAACTTTCAACATTTAAGTGGATTTTCTAATGTTCATTCAGATATCAGAAGGCTGGATATCTCTGTAATTTGGATAGGAACACATCAATCACTCTTCTCTCTTACTTGAAACCTGAAAAATAAATTTTCAAATAACTTTATTTAAAAAAGAATCTTAATGCAATTTAAACATTCACAAAAAGGTCTTTGTTTACACCTAACAAATTTCCATTAAAAAAAGAACAGATTTGGGCTATCCAGAATATCCATCCGCACATTGTTGTAATTTTGAATAATTCCTGATACCTGAGTTTTTGAAACTGGTATGAAACTTTACAGTTACTTAATCATTTTCAGTTACCCTGACTTTATGTTATTAATATAAAACACCAAGCAACTTATTTTCTGATACATTTCATGGAGTGGTTTTTTGGTTTGGGGGGTTTTTTTGGTGGTTGTTTTTTTTTTTAGGAGATTGTTGTATGTGACTGTGTGGGAGATATACACATGGAAAATTGTCCCTTCTTATATGTTCAAGGGAAGCTAAAATACCTATGTAGAGTCATGCAGTACAACACATGATTTTGTTATGTATCCAAGTAGTGTAGCCCAAAATACAGGGAGGTCTTTAACTACCTTAGGGTTTAATCTCCCAATCTTTGGAAAGTAGTTCTCTCTTTGATAAATGGAGTGTGGATTAGTTTGGGGGTTTTTTTGCTTACTTGTTCTTCTTAAAAAGAAAAAAAAGTCTGGAGAAAATGGACCCCCTGTGTATAATGATTTAGCAGTTAGAATACTCACTCACAGAGCTAAAGAATTGGATTTTAAGCCCTTCTCTGACTGATGAGGTTCAAATCCACAAAAAAGTGCCTGCTGAGACAGTGCCCGAACCACCTGATTCTCATCCATTCTGGATGACAGAGTGAAGAGCACATTCCACCTCTCATCCTGAAGTTGTTTTGTTTCATTGTGAGGAAAAAATTATATTGGGTCAAAGAAAAAACACGTGAGGAAGCCTGGCTCTATAACAGACAGAATACTGAGGACTTTGCTCAGCAAAGGATTTGGATCCCAAAAGGGGTTTTGTGTCTTGCATTAAACAGATATTAAATAATATGAACTGAATGTGATCTCTAGAGCTGAGACCAAAATATAGCACTTCTCCTTCCAGAATGAGCACTTTAACCACACTGGATATAACTTATATGTTTCTGTGTTACTTTGAAAGCAGACCATTGTTGTTCATGTGGTGTCTGGAGACTGTTCAAATGAACAGCTTGAGACTTCAGGAGTAACTGTTCTGAACCATGAAATGCCCAAGCGGTGACAGACAAACAGCTTGAAGTATGTAAATTTCCACCTTCATGTCAAGAGACTTGTAAGTAGAGGATAATTTCTCTAATAATTCCTTAAATCTGACATTTAATTTATAAAGAACGTTGATCAAGTTAAGGAAACCAATCTGTGGAAGTCTTATGCTTCAATGTTTTCTTGTCTATTTTAAAAACTGCAATCATTATTTAGGGTATTTTCCAGAGTGGGGGAAAAAATAATTATCTAGGTCTTCTCCTATTGACTTTTAAAGTAGGAGGAATAGGTGAGCTGTGAAACCAGTGCAAATCCCATGTATAGACCCATGAAATAAGCAAGCAAAAAATTGAGTCCAGGAAGTTGTCTCTAAGGAAAGCAAATACTCTGAAGGCCTAAATTTAAAGGTAATTTTACTGAAAATATTTACCGTGGATTACAGCAAATTATGTGTGAAGTAAACACTTCGTAAATGAAATATATATATATACATACTCATACATGGAATCCTTAGAAATGGACCAACAAGGAAGGAACTGATTTGCTGAAATATATAGATCTTGAGGTATTGGAAGAGCTAACTAGTGGCCAGACAATTAGGAATAAACCTTATTCAAACTTCAGATGTAAGGCAGTGAACTGCGATGATGCTGATTTTGCTTGCAGCTGGAAATCTCATGATAAATAAGAACTGAACTTCCAGGGAACACTGATAAAAGAGCCTTTTTTTCAATCATGCAGTCTCCAGTGGGAATTTGCATTCACACAAATGTAGCAGATGAACGTTCTTAATTGTTACAAAGTTTCTGCGGAGATTGGATCTAAATTTTTGAGTAATGTGTTTCCCCTACTGTTAGATAGACCACTCCATACACTACCTGGTACTCAAATTGATTTTATACTAATCAGGCAAAAAGTTAATTCACTTCAAATCTTTTTATCACTTACTTTGATAGTTCTTCTCCAAATCTCTTCGTCTAACTTAGATTAAACGCCTTGATCCTAAAAGCATAATTATAAAGCACAAAGCTTACATTGCTTTAAATCATTCAGAGATTTTCAGAAGTTCCCAAATATTACCACATCCCCTGAAGCTTGCTTTTGATATGCTTCCTACTTGTTCTCCATGGTGAGAACAGACTTTATGTTTTCTATTTTTACAGCACTGACCAAAACAGGGATTTGGACCACCACAGGGACGTCTAAATACTAGTAAAAAGATCTATAACACTTTCCTATGAAGACAGTTTGAGAGAGTAGGGGTTGCAGAAGAGAAGGCTCGGGGGAATCCTTAGGGAAGCCTTCCAGTTCCTCGATGGAGCCTATAAAGCTGGAGAGAATTTAGACAAGTGCATGTAGGGATAGGACAAGGTGTAATTACTTTAAAAGAGGACAGGCTTAGATTAGATATTAGAAAAAATTCTAAACTGTGAGGGTGGTGAGGTTCCAGAACAGGTACCCAGAGAAGCTGTGCATGCTTCATTCCTAGAAGTGTTCGAGGCCAGGGGCTCTGTTGGATGGGGCTCTAAGAAACCTGGTCTAATGGAAGATGTCCCTGTCCATGGCAGGGGATGTTGGAAACAAATGTTCTTTAAAGTACCTTCCCACAAAAACCATTCTATTATTCCTAAAATAAAAATGCAATGTGTCTCCAAAGACCACCCTCCAAAGACATTCAGCTTAGAGATTTTTTTGAAGTATCACAAGCATTTAAAAAGTCATAACTTTAATTGTATTTCTAGCATTTCCCACTTTCTGACAGGATAGAAACCAAAAGGGAAAAAGAAAATACTAATATATTAATTAATATATTCAGATGTGCATACTTTGCAATATTTATGCTAGTCTAAGCTGTCATTTACTTCTGTTGGTTTCTGCTCAGTCATACTGGCCAGGAAAATCAGAGCTTTGTGCCTCAGTGTTTCCTTGTGTTGTGGAGCAAGTACTCCAAAACTGGAGCAAAAACTGAGACAGACCACAACCTCAGTTTCTTCTTTCAGCACCAGGTAATAAGATGAACAAATATCGCTGACTACAACTAATTGTGAGTGGAATTACTCCCTCAGAAGACATTACATCTAATGACACCATTCACTGAAAAAGAGTCTAGAATGGGATTTAGGAATTTTGAGCTAGACTTCCCTCTCTATCACAAATCCACAAAGTGTACTCAGACTGTTGGTTGTCTGTGACCACTCCTACCTTTAGCTTTCCCTTCTTTGAGCTATCAAGTTCTATGTCCTGTTCCGTGTCTGCCGTAACACGATGTCGTCTTAGCTGAAGCCTGATGATGCTCCTCTAATGCATAAAGATGAGCAAATTTTGTGCAATTAGTTTATTTTCTGCCGAGTTCATATAATGATAAAATATACCAGCCTACCAGATCAGATAAGGGTACTTCAATACCTTGCAATTTAACTGATCAATTTCCATGGAGTCTTTTATTTACAGGTTTTGACCAGTAACAATTACTGAATATACCATCTTCATTGTCTGTGCTATCCCTACCTCTTTAATGTAACAGTTATCTGGTAAATACTGTCTGTTGATATCCTCTTTAAAATTACTTACTGCAACAACGCAATTAGTGCCAATAGCAAGAGAGAATGTTGGCAGAAAGAAAGAGCTAATCATGATAAAACTTCTTGCGGCAACATTACGTTACAGCAGTATATATGTCTTATATAAAAGTACACTCAATGTTAATTTCAAGGATTTTGCTGGAGGAAACCCATAGGTTATTCTTAAAAACAGTGGAGACCTGGACTTTTAAAAGCTTCCAATTCTAAGATTTCCCAGTGTGGAGTTTCTAAAAGCACATGCTCATCCTTTAGTACAGCTCCTAGTACTGAATGTTTTCTGGGTATTGTACTTCTTTTCCACTCCATTCATTTTAACAAAAGGGGTGAAATCTTACTTAGATTCTTGATTTTTTTTCTTGTTCTTGCTTTTTACATTCAAATTTTACCATATACCTTAGTAAGGAATGGATTTTTGCCTGCAATGAACAATAAATCCTTATTTCAAAAATCCCTTCAGACTGAGCTGAAGTTTAGTTGGAGTTACTAAATTTGGCGCTGTTTCATTTTCCCTTTTCTCTGCTTAATGTCCCCATTAGAAACCTAACTGGTTTAAGAACTTAGTGAGATCAAGAGTGGCATGGATGTTCCTTACAGTCAGCTTAGACTGCTACTGGCAAAGGCTGACAGAGAAGGGGAAAGATCTTTTCCATCTCATTGCTTTCTGTTTTAATCACTTTGTTACTTCCATTGTCATAGCAGATTTTAAGATATTTGTTTTCTGAAACTTATAGGAAAAGAAAGTACTATTACTTGTACTTTACTGATTGGAACAGGTAGAAAATATGATAAGCAATAAAACAGTTGACCTAGATATAACTGTATCCTAGACACAGCTTTCCAATTCAGATCACATTCCAAATATCTGTTATGATAAGCTTGATTATAATTTTATCATGTCTTTGATCAGGAGAATGGATATTGTAATATCTCCTATGAGCTTGTAGCTCTTTTTCTTATCTATTCTTCTTGATGTTGAGCACTGGAACTTTTACTATATTTCTTGGCTAATTTCATTCATTATTACATTTTAACAGTACACTGATTTTTCATGCTAAATTAGGCCTGATTATTTTCTTTAGATTTCCCATTGTCACTCATCACAAATTTCCATTTCTAAGTAAATCACTCCGGTATAAACAGGTTGACTTAAAACCTATGCCAAAGTCTATGTGCCTTCCATCCACTCTAGATCCCATGTTATCAGTGGGAAGGCTTTGGCCAAATCTGTCTTTTTCTTTTTTTACACTTATTCTTTGTTGTTTTCTATTCTGAACTTCAACAAGCTCAGAAATGGTTCTCTGTTATGTCCTAATTGGAATAGGTTTAAAATAGAAAGGTACGTTGAATCAGTTTAATGTGTCATAACATTGTAACACAACTACTAAGAGCTGTGGTGCTTGAGAGCATTGCAGTGACACCTGACCAAATCAGAACTGCTCCAGAGTGCCACCTTGTGTTCCTGGGAGCTGGACTCAGCCACACACTAATTTATCCCCCCGTGCAGCATTGAGTGCTGGTGGTTCTTGTATTTACTTCTGTGTCCTGTGAACATAACATGAATTCAGTCTCAAGTTTGGAGACTTCAGAAAGAGATGATTTAGAAAGCAGAATCACAGAATGACAAAATGAGCATCACCCAGACCAGGTTGCTCAGGACCATGTCTAGTCAGGTTTTGAGTCTCTTCAGGAAAGGAGACTCCACAACATCTCTGGGCAGTCTCTTCTAGTGTTTGATCATTCTTAGAGTAATGATTAAAAAAAAGTTTTCTTATATTTAAGCAGAATTCCCCCAAGTTCAGTTACTATTAATTGCCACCAATTGTCTTTATTACCACCATCTCACTGTCACTGTGGACAAGGCTGCCCACAACTTTCAATCTCCAACTAACACTTCCTTTTTTGTAAGTCCTGGCTTCAGCAGAGCTTTTTCCCCGCATCCCCTCAACCACATGTGTTAAAAAGTTTTGACCAATGCCTTCCACAAAATTCATGGGCTGCTTGTGCCATTCTGTGTTATTACTCTAGCAGGTCTATTGATTCTTCCTGATCAGATGGTCTGATACTCACCTTAGTGCAACCCCAGCTGGAGACCCTCTTATCCTGAACTCTCTTATCTGGTTCATCATCTTTCCCCAGACAGAACTCCATGCATTCTCCCTGTTCCCTCACATCATGAACAATTATCCCTTCTTCACTGCCCCAGCCTGTCCTTTCTAAAGAGTCATTATCCATCCATGGAACTACTTCAGTCAGATAAGCTATCCACCACATCTCTGTGGTCCCAATTAGACCACAGCCCTGCAACTGCAGACCAACCTCTGGTTACTCCTGTTTGTTGCCAATGAGGCAGGCATCAGTGTACAGGCACTTCACAGAAGTACAGAGTCACGATGATTTCACAGAAACTGAGGAAGTCAAACAGCATCAGACCCAGTGTTGGACCCTGAGGTTGTCAGTGACTGGCATCCAACTAGAATTCATGTCCTTGATCACCACCCTCTGGGACCAACATTCAGCCAGTTTGCAATATACCTCACTGTTCATCACCTTCTCTACGAGAATCTTATGAGAGTGT
Organism: Pachyramphus minor; assembly: GCA_013397135.1. Classification (NCBI taxonomy): domain Eukaryota; kingdom Metazoa; phylum Chordata; class Aves; order Passeriformes; family Tyrannidae; genus Pachyramphus; species Pachyramphus minor. The sequence goes on along the minus strand of VYXB01009285.1, from coordinate 766,399 downwards.
CAGTAGCCTTACTGAAATCAAGGTAGACAATATTCACTGCTCTCTTCTTATTCACCAAGCCAGTCATTTCATTGTAGAAGGTTATCAGGTTGGTCAAGCATGACTTCCTCATTTTAAATCCGTGCTGACTACTCCCAGTTGCCTTCTTGTCCTTCATCTGCCTGGAAAACATCTGCAGGATTAACTCAGATGTCTGGAAAAAAGGTTATGAACATACTTAGAAATTGCTTTTAATGGGTCTCAGGACTATTCTTTTGTTTCCAACTAGATTTCAGAATAATAAAATCTAGAAAGAAAACTCCATCTCATTGAGTGTTCTGTGACTTTAGCAGTTCATTAAGCTTCCTCAGGACAGACTAAGAACAGTTACACAGCTGAGTCCAGCATGTCAGTACCTGAATGCCAAAAATACAAATTAAAACATACAAACCTATTCCAAAGTAAACTATAGAGATGTATTTCCAGCACAAAATATGGACAAATACAAACGCAAGATTGTTCAAGACCTCCACAGTCTCATCATCTGACCGTTGCCAGTGGAATCATTTTCTGAGAGTACAAAAAAGAAGTATCAAGGGAGCTGTGCTAGGTAGAGGTGACAATTAGGTCACACTCCTTGGTTGCGTCTTGTAGAGCACTGTTGAAGATACAGCCCTCAGACAGGTGCACCTCACTAACACCTGATTTGCTTTGAGCTGCTTTTAATTTGTTTTTGCTGAGGTCACAGCCTCAGATAACCCATCCAATTTTAAACTTAGAAGAATTTAATTTTTTTTAAATAAATTTGCACTGATCAGCTTTTTGTGTTATCAGTGATATCTGCAGATTGTTATAATACAACTGATTCATAGCTCCTACCTGAGTTTTCCAGACTGGTAAAAGAAAACTCCATCTACTCAAATTACAGTTAATTCTGTATTGAGCCTGGAAACTGAAACAGAAACAAATTCAAAAATGTAACTTTTCAAGTGTTGGCCAACCTGATATGGCAGTAGAATCAAGTATGTATCTAGGGACAAGAATCTCTTTGTCTACGCCTGCTTAAAGCAATTTTTACTAGACAGGCTCTCAAGTCCCTGACAATATTTACCTTCACAGAAACTCCCATAAAGTAAGAGAATGTCGTTTCCCCTGTTTTTAGAGAACTGAGGAACAGAGGCGTTAAACAATTTTTTCCAAGGCACACAGGAAATTTCTGTACAAAACAGGAAATGAAATGCTGTGAGCTGAAGTCCCAGCCCATTATTTTACTCACTTCCTTGTAAAAATGATCTCTCACCATTTTCACCAAAGTAGGCATAAATTATATTTCCCTCCTTTCTTCTAATCTGGAAGTTCTTACACAGATGCAGTGCACACATGTTTCTAGCCTAATGAATTTTGATGGCAAGTTCTAATTTCTTCCTTGATAATGTTCATTGTCTTAATTATTAAATTTTTCTTACAAGATATTGAAAAGCTGAATTCAGTTTTCAATTGCTTTTACTTCCCATTATGCTTTTCTTTATCTAAACTTTGAAGCTTTGCATCACTGTTCACAGATTTGCTCATGGAAGTGAAAAGTAAACAGACATTATGCAAAAAAGCAATATTTCAAAACTCACTTATTAACATATTGTTTGAAAGAATATTAATTTCATAATTTAAATATTTACAGACCTTGGGTAAAAATATTCTGTTATTCTTTCTTTTTTAATTATTTTTCTTGCAAAACTTAATTGTATTATATAGCTGTAACAATTGCATAGTTGTATATAACTATATATATAACTGTATATAACTATATATAGTTGTATATAACTATAGTTGTAACTATGTATTGCATAGTAGTAACTATTATAATAGTTAAATATTTTTAGAATATTTGCCATCTAGCCCTTCATTATGTTTTGGGATTTTTTAAGATCCTAGTACCCTGGTTTTAGTTATGTGTTTTCTGCCATAGTCCAACATGTCATTCCGGACTTCTGTTTTGTGGGTATGCAGTACAGTCAGTGGGCCTCTGGTTTTCATTCCTCAAAGCATTTAATCATCTACCCAATGAATTTAAAGTGTTTAAGTCCCCTTAAGTCCCTTGCCAGACCAAGTTATCCCTTCATCTTTTTAGTCAACTGTGTACATTGATTTATGTCAAAGGCTTCAAACTTGGCCTGATTTTTACGTTTACTATAGATTCATTGAACTAATAACATTTCACAAGAAAATGAGATAGGGTTTCAAAGCTTTGAATGTTTTTACTGTTGAAATAACTAGATCTTTTCTATTTATTTATCTATCTATTTATCAATCTAAAGAATATATCAGATCATTGGCTTTATATCAAACTAAAGTACAAATTTCTGACCCAAATGAATTTCTTTTTCACACAAGCAGTTGTCAAGGTAGAGTACAAAGAAATCAGCTCTAACTACTGTGATCAATATATTGGTTCTATGAATTCCTCCTCATGAGATTGTTGAAATTTTAAACTTACATCTCAGATGTTGGGTATTTCCATTAGTACACTAGTCTAAAAATTGAGGCTTGACTTCTTGAAAGGCTTTCTTGTGGAAATTGCAGTACCTTCTATTCTTATTCTCATTGGAAATACCACAGATACCTTGTTATGTAGTGTTTGTGACTGTTTTAATTACCTGCTTAGAGCAACGAAGAGGGCCCCATGACACTGGGAGATGCATAACAGACAGCTTTTGGGTTTCAACCTTGTCTAGAAATAAGAGATTCACAGAGTTAAAAAAAAACAAAAACAAAAACAAAAACAAAACGAACCAAGAAACCCACAAAAAAACAACAACAACAAAAAACAAATAAACAAAAAAACCCAAACAAAATCCAACCAACTCCAAGAGAGGGAATGATGACATTCATTTACCTACAATAAGGTAGTTCTTGTTTCTAGCCCCTCCCTTCAAGACTGTGAATATTACTTTCAGTAATCATAGCATAACACTAAGACAGAAAAAATAACATATATTAGGTAACTGCCTAGAGGTTGCCTATGGATCCTTCATGAGAGAAGTTCTAGCCTCACTAAGTTAAAGAGTGAATTAAAATTCCCACTTCTCACATGAACACACCATCCTATTGTTACATAAAGACAAGCATCAGAGTCATGGAAACTTTTAAAGCAAGAGCCTATTCTTTCAAAGAATAATTGTAGCATCTGCTTTTATAAGCGAATTAAGAAATAAAAATGCCAGTAGAACCAACAAAAAAGGCTGATATTTCACACACAGTCTTATGGTCAGCATTGGCAAATACCTACCTCTAGGGATAATCTCCTGATCACTTAAACTTGATACCTCACCTTTTTACTGTCAAGACTTCTTTAGTATTTTTACTCACACATCTAATTTTCTTTGTGCACTGTGTAGTTATATTTCCAGCTCCAGGTTTTAAAGCTTAATCTTAAAGCCAAGAGCCTAAAATTTAGGTATTACAGCACTGGACTTAAAAGTTCCACATCTCTTTATTTAGTTGAGTCCTAAGTGAATTCCCTAGGATCAGCCAGAAAATTTGTGGCAAAGTCAGTCTCCAGGAACTTCGGCAAAGGGCCATTTTTTCTATCACTGTGGGTTAAAGATTCTAGTCCAAGCTGAAATAGAGAAGTGAGGAAAAAATCCCTCTCGAAACACTTTTGAAGAATATTCAGAGAGATCCTAAAAGAAAGAAGAGCTGCATATTGATCTTTAGTTTTACACCAATTCCTTTTTTATTCCTGATCTCTCAGTATATACGAGAGCTTCACAACTGGGAACAATTACGGACAAAAATTACTACATGATGTATGACTCAACACACAAATGATCTTTGGGAAAGGAGGTTCTTGAAAGGGAATTTTGGCATATGGAACAGTATCAAAAGCACTACATGGTTTAACTGTTGGGGGAATTATATACTGGGACGTGACACCTTTGGGAAAAGTTCTGAGAAGTAGGTCAGGTGCCGTGAATCTGAGCAGACTGGTTACTTATTCATTGGGATCAGCTGTTCTCAACTTCAGAAGCCCACGTCTCAGCAGCTGCTGTGTAATCAGGGCTCAAAATGTTTTACAATGGTTGACTATAAAAGATTGTAACTGATTGAGAGGGCCTGAGTTATTGTCCTCCTGTGACTGTGATATGCAGCATATAGAAAATTCTCTCATGCTTAAACCTTTCCTTTATATTTCTAGTGTTTATAAAATTAGTTTTAAACCACCAAGGGTTTCTTCCCCGTGCCCCCACAATAATTTCTGGGTTTAATTTAAAGATTTCTCTTTTTTTAATAAATGTTTTAGATGGATAGAGTGCTTGTGAAAGTTGCCAGCCTATTTTATCCTGGACTAGAGGGAGGGCAGACCTTAAACGTTGAAAGGGCCTCACATGAGGAAGAGGTCTAAAAAGAAATTGATAACTTGGGAGAAAAGAATAGCAGTGTAGGATAAAGCAGCTGATTAGCTGATCAAAACAAAGTTTAAAATCTTGTCTGCCTCAAGAAGGATCCTCAGGAGTCAATGGATGTCCAATATGCATCAGACCACCACTGTGAGGGACCACTTAAACTGAAAATGGAATTAAAACACATTGTCTGCCAAAGATCAGTTCTCTGATGAAGTCTTGAAGGGCAAGAAGTGAAAAATGAAGGAGAGTGGGTGAGAATATGCCTCTGTTTTTGGATTTGTCATCAGTGTTCTTTAAATCCCAGTGAGAACTCACTCTTCTTCTCATCTGTAGAGCTTGCCTGAAGTCCAGTTTACAGTCAGCTTAAATATTCAGATATATCACTGTATTGGGGAATGTGGATGTTTTTTCTTCTGGTCTGTGTTTGGCCCAGCCACCTGTGAAAGTTTGTTCTGTTTCCTGTCAAGTAGTGGGAAAACAAGGCCTGATAAGCGAGCACTTCGTCCTTGAAGACAGTAGTTTGTATAAACTGAAATTTATTGGCATCTTCCTATTGGCTGATGGACCTCCAAGGGCACTTGAAGGAGAAAGTGAAGAGGAGGGAGATGAAGTGAGCCCCCAGACTCATTTAGGGAAGACCCCTCCAGGTGTATCACGCAGGCGCGGGGAAATTCCAGTGTACACACGTGTGCGCAGAAGGGACATCACTGACATAACGGGGGGAGGGACAGAAGGCCTCTGGCTGGGCCAGTGCTGGCCACACCTGCCCAGGTAGATGTAACCAGCTAAATTATACAAAAGGCAGACAGCACCTGTGGGAGGGCTGCTGGCAAGCTTCACATGGAGGACAACGTCGCCTCAGCGGGGACGCCCATTACCTTGTGAGCCTGCCGACACCCCAAGGATGCAGTTTCTGCCATGGCGAAATTCTGGTCATTCTGGGGTCAGTAAGACAACCTCATAGTAACACCTGCGTGAGTGGGAGGTTTTACTGAGGGCTTATTTCCTTTCCTCTTTCATGTCTCTCGGTTTCTCGGTTTGTTTGGCCACTTCCTAGTAATAAATATTGGGTTTTCTGAGCTTGCAGCAGTGTTTTGTTTTCCATTTGGGCATCCCTCCAAACCCTCCCTGGAACAATCACTCAGAGCCTTTCCCTGCTGAGGAAAGGTATTGTTTCATAATAACAATGTGACCAATTACCAGTTGGTTGTACATGTTTATGTCATAAAAACACCAACCTGGCAAAGTCAAATGGAAGCAAAGAAAAAGTTCCTTAGCACTGATTAGCTACAGAGCCATCATGGAAGTCATCACATGGGCACACATAACACCTCCTGTGCAAGGATCTCCATTATCTTTTAACAAGTAGGGAAAGAACAGTACAGTTCTCATTTTAATGATTATAGGAGAGACCTGTATAGTCCATTGCATTTGGCCCATATAATATACCCAGTTGTTAACAGCACAGGAAGAGGAAGTTGGGATGAAATCATAACACTACAGAAATTACTGGGAGACTTGACATTTTCTTCATGAGGGCCAAAATTGTATATTCGTATATTCTTTCCATGATTCAACCATAAAACAATTCTTTTTATTCGAATTCTTTTCTAAGCACAATAAGTGTTATAAGAAACTTAAAATAATTTATTTCATACATTAATCATAATTTACACTGACATCCTGGCTTGCCTATGCTTACACATCCAACTACTCATATAGCTCTACTTATCACTCCGTCTGATCACTTTCTATGTTAAAATTTGACCGAAATTAAAAAGGTCTGTTTGTCACCAGCAGCTATATATATAGAACTCTTTGTCGTGTCATGCCACTAGTTCTTTTCCTTCCCTGTGAAGGGCTAGGTTGGGTAAGAAACTGGGTAGAGCAAACCAGTTCTTTATTTGTTTCTTAGGCTTGCCACAAATTTGTTGCCTTTTCCATAAAAAGGGAGAAAAGAGGGTAACAAGCGACACAAAAAATATGTGCCAACAAAGTGCTTATCAGCCTAATCCTGATTTCTCCTGGTATTACAAAGGGGCACATGGTGGCCCTATGGCAGTAATTTTGTTAATGCATCCTGACAGATTTCTTTATTTCCTTTGCTGCTTGAAACTAAGGCAGCAACTCTGACATCAGAATTACATTCCCACAGAATCAGACAGACCTTGCAGGTCGTGACTGTTTATTTTATTTATTTGATCCTGTATCCTTTATAAGTGTGTGTCGTGGTTTAAACACAGTGGCCAACTCAGTCCCACGCAGTATCTCACTCATTCCCCTTTCATAGGGATGGGGGAGAGCAACAGAAGAGTAAAAATGAGAAGACCCATGGGTCTTGAGATAAAGACAGTTTAATAGGTAAAGCAAAAACTATGTACACAAACAAAGCAGAGCAAGGAATTCTTTCACCACTTCCCATAGGCAGGCAAGTGTTAATTTGTCCTGAGGCAAACAGGGCTCCATCACACATAATGAGGACTTGGGAAGATAAATGCCATCACTTGCCCCTGTTCCTCATTCTTCCCACAACTTTATATGCTCAACATGACACCATAACGGTATGGAATATCCCTGGGGTCAGCTGGGCTTATCTGTCCTGGCAATGTCCTCTCCGAGCTTCCTGCACACTCCCAGTCTCTGCTCTGGCAGGGTCAGGTGAGAAGCAGAAAAGGCCTGGATTCTATGTAAGCACTGCTCAGCAATAAGAAAAATAACCTTGTGCTATCAACACTTTTTCCACCACAAATCCAAAACATAATCCGTACTAGCTACTATGAAGAAAACTAACACTGTCAGAGTCAGAATCAGCATGTTTTCTACTCCTTCTTCCACACAATTTGAAACACGTTCAACTCCCCAATATAACCTATTTATATGCAATATAATCTATTTAAAAACTAACCCTTTTCCATGCCTTGATATAATACATAAATATCACTCCTTTAGTCTATGAACTACCTATAAAATGCCCATAAAATGTCCACAGAGTTAATTTAGTCCATGACTTTGGGTTCCATCTGTTACAGCGGTCACTCAGAACAGCAGAGGTGGTCTGTTGTGTAATTATTGGGTGCCAAAGTCAGTTCGGGTTGGGGCCCAGCTGCACTTGCAGTTCTTGCATGCTTCTCCTTCACTGGTTTGTGTGATTACTGCTATAGTATTTCCCACTGTATTGCCATTACAACCTACGACCCTGGTCCCTTTGGACAAGACCATAGTGTTTACCACTGCAATGAACTCTTCCCCTTATCCCTGCTCTGGCTTATAATTATCCACAGACTGCAGTCCATTTGGACTGTACATACTTCTGGTGGAGCCTTATCCATCAGCCAAGTCTCTGCAGGGCTATAACTGCTGCAGCATAGACTTGTTCACAGACCCACTCACTTTGGGGTGCACCCATTCCATCATGGCCTTTTCCATGGGCCACAAAGCCTTCAGAGCTCCAGCTGGATATAAGTCTTACTAATGACTGCAGGTGTGAACCTGCCTCATCTTGATCTTACCCATAGCTGCAGTCTCTCCACAAGTGTTCTGTTCTGTCGTGGGCTTATTCATGACTACACACTTGGAAGTGCTCCAGCATGACCCTATGAACAGCCGCTCATGCTTCAAGGTGGACCTGTTGTACCATGGACTTATTCAGAACTACACATGCTTTAGGGTGTACCCTCTCCAGTGTGGACTTATCCTTGGGCCACAGTCCTTCCAGAGATACACTTGGTGTGGCACAGGCATAACCATGGCCACAAACACTTCAAGATGCACCCGCTCTTGCAGGGACTCATCCACGGCCACAGATGATGCAGGGTGTCCTCCTCTTGCATGGACTCATCCACCGGTCACAACCCCTTGACCCAAATACACAGTGGAGTTCCAGCCTGTCTAGTACAGCAGCACAGAAACAGCAGCATGGCCCCAGCCATCTACCAGCCCAAGAACAGAAGAGTGAGGTGATCAGCAGCATAGCACTAAGGCAAGCAGTGACACCAAAAAATAGCCAATAATGAGCACTGGACTCTAACACAGAGTGAGGCAAGCAAGCCCCATAGCAATACAGGAGGCAGTCAATTAAAAGCCTCACTTTGGGTGGCAAAAGAGATCTGTCATGGTTTAACACTAGCCAGCAACTCAGCCCCAGACAGCCACTCACTCACCCCACTGTGGTGGGATGGCAAAAAGAATCAGAAGGGTAACAGTGAGGAAACTTGTGGATTGAGAGTGAAGTGTGTTTACCTTTTCTACTTTAATTATGAATTAGTAGTTGTATACCAAACAATATTGTTTAGCCTTTCTTTCTGAGTAGAAATTTTGCGATTGGCAGAAAACTAATTTGTTAACAATTTGGCTTACAAAGCTTTGATATATCTGTGAGATTTCGTACTTCCTTCACATTATAGTTTGTGAGAAAAAAGCACTCAATGATATTTAATACCTTTTCACCAGTTCCCTCTTATATTCTTCTGTTTTTTCAGCTTGCAAGGTGAGAAAATGATCAACCAACCTGGAAGTTAATCCACTTGTTATTGTCACATGGAGATTGCTTCTAGGGGAAGAACCTATTGCCTAATCCAGATACTGGGGTGTTACAGAGATGATGTTGAAATTTAGACACATTCAGTGAATGTATATTTTGCTACTTTCAGCTATTGAGTATTTACCAAATATTGAATTAAAAACAAACAAACAAAATAAAACCCAACCCATGGCATAAACAAACAATTGGAAAAAACAATCAACACAAAAAATCAACAGAACTTTAGAGAAGCCAAGCACAGTTTCCTGAAAAGGTGAAAAATCTTGTTACACATAAATGTAAGTACAGTGCCCATGAAGTTCTGTGTAAACCAGATTTTTTTTTTTTTTCCACCCAGACAGGTACATTTGAAATATATAGTTCAATACACTTTCTAAAAGTTTCAGTAGATAAACTTGCAGAAATACAGCCAGAAATATCTTGAGCATGAACTGTGACATTGATTTTCATATCCTTGAAGTCACTCCTTCAACAGCCTGCTTGGAGAGCGATTAGCTCAGTTGGTTAGAGCATGGTGTTAATAACACCAGGGTCATGGGTTTAATCCCCATATAGGCCATTCATTTAAGAGTTGGACTCGGTGATCCTTTTGGGCCCCTTCCAACTCGGAAAATTCTGTGATGATACTCATAATAACACAAATGGGTTATCCTTTCAGAAACCCTTTTTGGAGATTGAGTGATGGAACAGATGACTAGAAGAGACTGGTGGTGGTTCTGCTGTCTTTCCCCCAGTCATGGAATTTCAAAGGATTGACTTGTCATAAATCCAATAATTTTGTTTAGCTGATTTTATATTCCAGATTGAATTTTAGAATGAGGATGAATAAATTGAGCAACTACCACTTTTTCCATAGATTTCCTTACATCTTAGGGTGAAATAGTTTTACCTATTGAGTTGATTGAACACTGTGGACAACTGTGCAATCAGGGAACAGCTCCTATCACAGTGTTATTCCATATCAGTATGTTCAATAATATTGATAAATTCAAATATGGAAATAAAAAACACCAACAAAGGAAAAAAATGTCTCACCTACCCTCTTTATTTTCAGTCTTTTCATATCTGGTAGAACAAACACAGCTACAAAGTAAGAACATCTGTAGATAAAACCTAAGAAGGACATATGTGTTCCACACCTAACAACAGCAGGGGGTCACTCTAACAGCTTGCTTACTACTTATCCCTTCCAAGTCCATATGGTGCATTTCTGCCTTAATTGGGCATTTCCATGCTTTTGTTGATTTCTGTCAAAACCTTAATGATATTTAAATATTCTTTCACTGATACCAAAAGATTTTTATTTTAACAAATTTCAAGCAAAAAATAAATCCTGGAGTAGGTGTTCACAATACTTTAGTGACCTGAGAGGTTCTCTAACAACAGACGAAAATGCAGTGTTATTTTACCTACATTCATATTTTAATTTCTTGCCAGTATTCAGCATAGACTGCTCCAAATCAAATAAACCACCAGGGCCCACACAGCGAGAGAGGGTTCATTACAGATCATGAACAGCTCAGAGTGGAAGTGCCAAAGTAAAAGAACAGATAGCATTTAAAAAGGACAAATAATACATCAACCCCATACCCTCCACGTTTAGTGAACTTTTCTCAGAGAGGCTGTTTTATTTGGGCACTCTGAGGTGTAAGGATATGAAATATAAGTGGATTTACTTGCTTGTGTGAATGTAGAGAGCTACTTTGGTGAAAAAGTGGGCCAAAGAAAGTGTGAAGGGGGTCAGGCCAGAGCCTGATGGACAGGTTCAGTAAGCAGAGCCATTAGAAGGGTAAGTACCAAAATAGTACACTGTGTGCAGACCTAACAAAGAGATAGCATTGATCCCTAATGAGTCAGAGCCAAGGATAAAAGGTAGAAAAGGGCAACTTGACTGTAACCACTCTCTATTCCTGCAGAAACATAAGTGTTCTGGAGGAGCTGTCTTGGATAGAATACAGCCTTCCTAGTTTTGCAGCTAACTTATTGCTGTATGCCTATTTCCTTTTCTACAGGTCTGAGAAACAGGAAAGAGGATTTTTTTTCTGCTTTGCTGGCATTGGGAAAAAGTCTATAGCTTCTGGAGCCTGACAATCCTGGTATCTTTGGCTAAATGAAAGCAGCAGTCCTTGTTGAGATATAGATCTTGTGAGGAAAGATGTAACACAGATATAATTATGAAACAACATACAGACTCCCCCTTTAAACTAAGAATAATATGAATAGAGATTTACGTGATGTTTCCTAAAAGAAACTCATCTTCAGTACATCCACAGCAACCTTATTTCCACTTGGCTCCAGGTTCCTCCCACCAACCATTCTTGGATGAACAGGGAAACTAGATAAGTTGTTTAAAAAACAAAGAGAAAAAATGCCAAGAAGTTAAAGGGGGGTGAGTAAGATAGACAATGTGTGCACTGCAGTGTGCAGCATGTCAGTGACGGTGAGGGAGATCCAGTGTGATGCTGTCTTCTTTTTCAGAACACAGCAACTAGCAGCAGGCCCTTCTCTCTCACACAGACACAGTTTAGAATGCAAAGAATGATCTCTGCAGGGAATGTTTCATGAAAGCAGAACTCAGCCACGATCACATCTTTTATGGGCCAAATTCAAGCAGTTTTCTCCCTCCCCATGGTCTGGATATAAGCTGATTTTAAAATGCAATGTCCTATGCACAATTTCTTTGTAAAAACACAAGAAAGGATTACAGATTTGATTTTAAAGGATCAGGCATAAAACATAGCTCATGCTACAGAGCCAGATGTGGGCAGGGAAAAATGCTTATTTTTCTTTCTATTTACAAGTTTCATAGCAAACATTAGTGAGCTTCACACTTGACTGTTCATTCTAACCTCTATTTTCAAAAGACTAAGGAACTTTTACAGTTTATCAGAGTTCAAAGATGAAGTTAAAACATAATGAATCCTGATAAAATCTCATGGATTATCCTTGGGGGAAAGCATCAATTAATTCAAAGTTTTAATTCTTTTTATAAAAATAAGAGAGTTTTTTTAAGGTGTTTGAAGTACGTGACTCTACCCCCTGGCTTCTTTTAATTCCACCTTCTGAACTCCTTAATCAAGATTTCAGTAGCTTAAATTACAGCTATTAAAAAAATGGGAAAAGGGGGAAGTTTATTATCATTTCTCCTTGTTATGTGTAAAATAAAATGGACCCTGAGGAAATGGTGGTGGTCTCATTGAATAAACTGAAAGTAATGCAGGACCCATGAGATGTAGCATATATCAAATCTCTCTCTAATAATTTTCTAACCTCATGCAAGCTCTGTTTAGCAAAACCAGAGAGCTCAAATGACTTCAAATTCCTAAAGTACTGCTTAGCTGTTATTTACTTGCCTCTGTTCACAATAGTAAGCAACAAACTATCACAATTCTCCTTCAAATAATCACTTATACATCTGAGAGGCGATGAACAAAAAAAAAAGAGAACTTACTTCAATAACGTAAATTCTGCTCTGGTATGAGAACAGAATTGTCTCCAACATACCTGAGTTGAGCAGTTCGACTACCTCCTCTGTGAATCATCTGGGAAACCTAAACAAGGTACCTGTTATTAACACCCATGAGGCCAGAAGCCAGTAAGCAATATCCGAACCTGTTTAATTTGTGAAGGACATTCTGAATGCAGCACAGCATGGCTCTCAAACACATTCAAACACTTGCCAAGCAGGATACTGCCACATCCTGCTGAAATCATAGTATTCTGCCTACAGGACTTGCCTTGGAAATTGAAAAACTACAGTGTCATCAGCTTGAGTGGATACAAATCCACAGCTCCCACCTCTTTGGAGATTACCATAGCCACATGGCTTTTACTGAAGTTATAACATTTCTGTGCAGCAAGGAATGTGGAATTTGTTTGGCCTGCATGGAAGATTGCAAAGTGGGGTCTATTTCTGTAATCTAATAGGCAAAACACTCTGCTAGAGAGGACGGGAAGCTAAAATAGTTCTTTCCCGAGGGCCTGTTCAGAATATGTATTTACCATGTAACAGTTTTAGGATAAAATCCATTAGGAACATTGGAAGGAAAACTGAAACATAGGAACTTTCCTGTCTCCACAATGGACATATCTCGTCTCACAGGTGGCCTCCTCTGCTTACTTTTTTCTTTCTTACCCCAGCTCTTGCATGAGGACTTTTTTTTTAATGGAGAGGTGAAGACTGGCATGGCATTAAACTAGCAAATAGATAGTGAATGAGAGTGTCTTATGATAAGAAAACATCAACGAGTGTTCAATATTTAGAACAACATCTCGAATCCTGAACTCAGCTCGTGGGTACACAAAGCCACCTCACTCACAGCTGAAAAGTATCAAACCTAGGGAAACACAGGGTTCCAAGTATATTCAGCATTTCCTAGCAGCTGGCTTAGATATCTTCCTGAAGACGATAAAAGTAGTCACTTCTATGTATTCTAAATATTATTTAAGTTGATAAATTTCACCCCCAGAATGTCTTAATGAACTTCACCTACAAAGAAGCAGCGAACTCATATGCTAACTTTGGTCCTTTTTGCAGCTTTGGGAAAACAAACTATCCTAACTCAAATGCTCAAATCTATTTCTGAGAGAACTAAAAATGATGTTTAAAACTGTAGACTCCATAAAAAGAGAGGGATGCTTGGTTAAGAGTGAATTTCAAGCTAGCATGAAGTTTCCAAATGTCATTCCTAAAGAAAACATGGAGTTTTTAACCCACTGAACAGGTAAACGTCTAGCTACAGGCAATTTCATCATTTGCCTTACCCTTTAATGGTGCTATAAGCTAGAAAGTGCTATTACAAATGACATTTATAACCCAAATTCAAATTTGGAGCTGCAGCCAAGCTCTGGAATGTGTGCAAGCCTTCGGAGTTTTGTATGTAAAGTCCCATGAGGCTCACAAAGCCTCAAAATATTTTACACGAAGGAACTGTTCCCCTCATACAATATTTGCTATCTTATCTGAAATACACTGTTTGTCCCATTTCACAATTTGAAACTAAATTGTCATGTTTTTCTCCATTACCTCTTCCTATATGACCTAGGCCACAAAAAAATCAGTCATATTTGCCAGGGACAGACTGCCAAATTGAAATAGTAATGTGATATTTCCTTGCAGCACTGTGTCCCAAAAACCTGAACTTCCCTGCTCAGATAAATTTTCCTGTTCTTGTCCTCAAAGTGGCTCAAACCAGGAATAGGTAACAGCATCGAGTTTCTGGTGCCATAGGTCCTAAAGCTGAAATACAATCATCTAATCTCTCTATCTTAAGTCAAAACAAACTGAAAGGTGCTCACATTGATACTGGCTATCAATAAAACAAGAAACAGTTCAGCTCTGGCCTTGGACAGTCAGGAAGGAGGTATCAAAAATGTTTTGCAGGGTTCTGGCCCTCTTAGCTTGAAAACTTTTTGGCATCTGAAACCACTAACTTTAGCTCTGGTTCTAGCCATGTCAATGGCATGGAGCCATCCTCATGCCGGACATTTGAGGCCAGAGTATTTGGCAAAAGGTAAGCTTCACCAACAGGATAGCATATTGCAAACATTCATCAAATATTTTTTCCTATTACATTTATTATGTTTGGATTTGAGACATATCTGTGTTACATTGAGAAAAAAAATGTGTTTGAATTCTAATTGAATGAGACTGTACACTTATGTGTAATTATATTTCTTTTTCAAACATTAAAATTTTGCAATACCTTTATATATAAGGCATTTCCATTCTCTTTATTTCATGTTTAAAACATTGGGATTTGTTTTTGTTTGGAGCAGGGAGAAGGACAAGGAGGGAGAGATAGAAAGAGCGAGCAAGCACAAAAGAAATCTATAAAACAAGTATGTCTTTATAAATAGAGGTCACAATTTAATCTCATATTCAGTCTTTCCTTCAGTGTATTTACAGAATTGTAACATTGTACTTTTTATGGTGTAAAAAGATATTAATTCCAGAATTGTTTAAGTGGGAGGCAAAGAAATAATTCTGGTTTCAATTAGGAAAATCAGATATATAAACAGGTTCTGTTGGAGAGTCCTGATAGGAACAAAAGAATGTGATATTGATGGACACAGGGGACTCAGACCTGCTCTTGTTTAAACCACTGGAAAAAACTTCATTGGCTTCAGGGTTGCAGGATCAAACATATGCCTAGATCATGAACAGGTTTAGCAGACATGTTAAAATGGCTTTAGTTTTTGAGTACTGATGGCTCCATCCCCAGGAATCTGGATCTCACTGCCATTACCCACAGTCAATGGCAGCCAAAGGCCTGACTTTCTGCTTTGAGAAAGGTTGAAGCCCTGCCATAAATACTTTCCAGAGAATGGCAGTTATTATGGCAACAGTGTTCCCCTTGCTCTAGTTAAGGTTGTGTCAGCATTTAAATTATAAACCCCTGTTTTCAGGGGTTTACATGTTGGCTATAAACATTTGCCAAGAGATGAAAATTGGAATTTACTGCCCTGCTTTTTTTTTTTAATAACAAAGCTTGGAGAAACTCAGACTGGGGTTTTTTCATATATACTGCAAGAAGGAAAAGAATTGAAGGCTTGTTGTGAGCAGTGAGGTGCATTTCTGTGTACATAATGTGTTTATAAGCAGAGATGGAGGGCACGTATATTCCTAAATTGTAAAGTTTGTTCTCTGTTTTTTAATTAAATATTGCTCAGCACTGAGAGATTTGTTAGGTTTTTTTAAAATGCATTTGTTTAAGAGTACTAAAAAAAAAAGGCAACACTACAACTAATATATTTCTTATTAACTGTATGAGTTTTGATAGGGGTATAGCAAAGTACCTAAAAAATATATTGTCTCTAAAATGCTAGCATTTTTGTCCTTTGTTAAGAGGTTTTCATATTATGCTTTATTTAGTTCTTTCCTGAACACAAATAGTCCTTTATTTAAGGTGTAGAAAACAAAGTACATTTACTTGTAACTACTTTTACTCAAGGTGTCTTAGATGATATTTCCACTTTGAATGTTCACATATGAAAACTCCGCTAGCCAAAGAATTCATCCTTCAGCAGCAGCCAGAGGTTCATGCTCCAGCCCTGTTCCTCTGTGTGCTAACCTTTGGCTCACAAACGGGTGGTGCATTTTGCTTTCCGTGAGTTTCTTTCATTTTAAAAATCCTTTGAAATACCTCTCTCTCTCTCTCTGAAATGGTATTTCTGAACATGCATGATATTGTTTTTGATTGTGTTATTATATGTATATTAATACTTGGTGACTGCAAGAAATACTCCCTAGTGAAGCACAATTTTCTTGAGGGAAAGTTTTACATCTCTGATGAAGTTAAGACAGAGAGACCAGATTCACAGAACAACATCATTGGGTATGCAGCACTGCTGTCAGATGAAGGTACCTGAGGCCCATGCCACAAATCGCAAAGGCAATATGAAAACTTTGGCAGGAGTGGTGGTTTTCAGTGAAAGTTTGAAACAAAATTGTTTCAGCATTCCCAAGGCCAGGAGGATCATTATTTCCTTATATTACGGATGCAGAAGGTGAGAATTGCACATCCACCACCCTAACTAGAATGTCTAACAGTATATCTCAAGTAGGCAGCTTCTGGAAGAAGACTGAAACCTCCTGTTCCAGTTTAAAACACAGTATGTGAATTTGAAGTCCTTCCAGGCTTGGGTGACCAAGACACCTTCTCATTCTTTCCAGCTGTAATCCACAAACTTCTGTGTGGTCAAGTCATCCATCAGGAGAATCAATGCATTATGGCCATAACTATGGCCTGACACACCTTATGTTTATCCACAGATCCTTCAAGGGGAATGGGTGTTGTGTCAAACTTACTGATACTGCACTGTGGTGGTGGACAAGTATGTACTTATATAGGTGTATTGGCACTGACTATAGGAATAAAAAAGGCCTGGAATTAATTTTCCACATTTCTGAGCCCATCTAGTTGAGACCACTGAAGTAAGTTACCCACTGAGCAATGAAGACTTTATTAGACAACAGGGAGAGAAGAAGGAAAAGAAGTCTCCTGTAGACACTGCTTGGTCCCTGCAATCAGCAGGAACAGACTGATCTAACTTATGGATTAATATTGCAGGTCTACAAAGCTCTCAGGAGTCCTGGAAATGTCAGATCTGCATAGAGTGGAAACAAATAAGGGAAAGGTAATTAACTCAATTAATTTAATACTAAATGTAAATAAAAATGAAGTATTCCTTCACTTCTGATTGAAAGAAAATTGTGTTTACCAATAGTGTCAGACTCATAAATCTATTCTGCTATTCATTGCATTTAATGCTTACTGCACTGCCTTCAGTAGTGGTCCTATGGGTCTTATTGTGACTACAAAAAGTAACCATCACTATTTTCCCCGAATAGATGATGATACAGCCCCTAATCACACTTTTTGAAATTATATTCCTGGGAATAAAAGGCTCTATGAGATCTTACACTTCTCTCATACTTAACAATTTTCAGTGAGTACAGAAAGGTCAATATGATATTGAGTACCAGCTCATTATGAGATATTATTGAGCATGATAATTGTTTGAACTCTTCCATAACATGACTATGTACTTCAGTGCATATATTAATGAATAAGCCATTATTTAAATGCCAATTTTTCTCTGACTGCTATAAGTAATAAGCCTCTGAGTACATAAATCCAGATAAGGCCCTGTAATGTAATGTATAGCACATTATTTCATCTAGTGAAATGACAGAAAAAGTATCAGCTAACAAAATAGAAAATTCTCTTGTTTGTTTTTGTTTTTTCTCCTGAGGCTATGGAGATACATTTTTCTTTTTTTTTTGTCCCCTGTCAACAAAAGAAAGACAAGTTGAGAAACAAAACTGAGCCTGTCTGGTACAATTCAGAGCAATTAGCACCACTGAGATAATGAAAATTTTTATTTATTTGTACTGACGCCCTGCTACTGCAAGGCAAAGCTTCACTGAGCACCAAGGCCTTTTTCTATTAGATAGTCAAATAGGTCCATCAATCTCCTTCTCTAAAGAGTGTCCAGTGTAGTTTCAGAGGAGATAAAAAATGGGAATTATGAAAAGGGAAATAAAAGTTAGTTGGCAACATTGACTGGAAATTGATTCCCAGTGCAGTCATTTCCAATCATGTGCGAGGGCCATAGAGGAGTCACGACAATGACAAAAACTGTCAAGGTGTGCAGAGTAATGTATTAGAAACTGTAAACATGTACAGCACCATAAAAAGAGAGGAGATAATGTAAAAATGCAAATAGAGATATAGACATAAGACAAAATTATGAAGCCTCAAAAGGGTTCTGGAACTTCAATATGATCAGATGAAAAATGGAGAATTGCTGGGGACATTCAAAACCAGAGAAGACAGTGGAGAGATCTAAAAATACATTTTTCCAGTAGTAGTCTTGTATATTACAGTAACAGATAATCATCTGAAGAGGTGAGGGAAAACCTGTACCTAGATGAGTTTAGAGAAATCAGGAAAGATTGAAAAAAGATGGACACCATACACATAGATGAACGAAAGGATTCAAAAAAGCATGACAAGGAGAAAGCATAGCATTATAAAACATCATACAGGAATATGTGTTACATGGGGCAATAGTGATGGGAGAATGGGTTAAAGACTGACAAATCCATTCTCCCAGTCAAGAATGAAAGAAATGGAAACGAGAATCTGTTCAAGTAAAGCCTAAAGGAACAGCAAGGGAAGACTGCTGAAGAGTCAGCATAACCACTACAAAGTCCAAGGAAGAAGATTAAAATTAAGATGGTAAAGAAAAACGGAATGGGGAAAACTTCTACAGTTACAGTAGTACTGTTCATATTCACAGAGCTCTTCTCTATGTCTATACATTCAGTCTCACACACAAGATTCAAAACACCTGAAAAATTTTTGTTCAAGATGTTCCAGCAACACAATGGTGAATATAAGAGGGGAGCTAAGAGAGATGCCCTGGATGGCGCTCCACATAATAATCTATTAAATGGTCCAATTTCATCTGATCTGTGTTGATAAAAAGAAGAGAAAATGAAAAACAGTAGAAATAACCAGAAATTACAAGTACTTGGTCAAAGAAATTTTGGTCATGCTAGCCAGTAAAACAGGAAACCTAGCCTGAGTGCTAGACTATAGATAAGGAACACCTTGCAATTCTCACAGCATTTTTCCTATTGTGGTTTTACATGTCAAGCAAATGGGAACAGATAAGGGAAAGAACCAAAATCATTAAAAGAATGAAGCAGACCAACCACTGCTTTTACAGAAAACAGTAAGGATGAAAAGGAAACAGGGCACTTAAGGGACAATAAGGACGCTAGTGGTAACAGAACAAACAATTTGCAAAGATATTAGATGTTAATGAATAATAGGTAATAGAAGTAAAATTGTTGAGATGATGGCTGTAGGTTATATCCAGTCACATAAACCCCTACGACAGAAAACAACAGTCTTTGGAGGTCAAACAAAAGATATAATGTAGCCACATAAACCTGTTCTGAAAAGCAGCTTAGCAAAACCAGTGCAGCTTTTGCAGGATTATTTTAGAACTCTTTAATTTTAAAGCACTGCAAAGATCTTGATCAGCTTTGGCATCTAATTGCATCAGTGAACTAAACAAGCGCATGGATTTTAGATATATGGAACTTGGAAAACTACCAGTGCAGGCTTATACTTGGATAGATAGATCTAAATACCAGCAGTATCTCCCAACTGCAAAGAATCAAGAGATAATTTGCTTACCCCTATTATCTGTATCCCATTCCACAGGCAGGATCTGCTTATGGCTTGTGCAGCACAATATTTTTCTATCAACACTGCAATTTTAGGAAAGAACATAATACTAACTGAGATTGCATTTACAGCTTTAGAGCATTAAATTTAGCTAAAGTAAATATTGCCTGGGATTGCAGCTAGTCACTGAGTAAACAAGTATGACTTCTTAGGCAAGACTTGTTGGGTGTAAGTGCCGCGTTTTGAAGATTTGTTCCGTAAAAGAAAAAAAAAAAAGCCAAAAAAACCCTTGCTCTGGCACTTAAGGCTGGCACAAACATTATGCTCCCTGATAAGTAAGCCCTCAGATTTGAGTGACACTTACAAGAACTCTAGGTTTTAGGTTTTGCTGCATGAAAGATGAATATGTTCCACAAATACACTTGGTTGTTTATTTGAATATAGCCATCACTATGAAAGCTCTGGTTTTTCAGAAATCATCTTCATGTGAGAAAATACTGGAAGGTGAAATGTGGTGATGATTTCAAACATCCTTCCTCTGGCTCTTTTACTGAAATGACTGTAATTCTACTATCTCTGGGGGAAGAATCATCAATCAGGACACTCCACTAGCAGTGTTTGTTAGGATCATTCTTGTGGAGAGCTGCAGAAGTATAAAAGAATTTCAATGTGTTTATGCTAACATTTAAATAATAGATGAACTAGGAAGATATGAATCATGGGAATCAGTTGTCCCAGTCAGTGAAGCCTGAACTGAATCATAAGACAGTCATTATTTAATTATGTATTTTTGTAGTTGATGCCAAATACATGGTATAACAGCAAGTTCTGCAGAATAAAACATACAGTAAGAATTATACTTCATTTCATGTCATTATTCTCAAAAAAGCACTAGAAGGAATCAAGCTGAGCATATTATTTCTGGAGGTTACTTGCAAACAGAGTACGGGACACTTTCTTTGTCACTGAAGGCAGAGGAGAATCATAGAATTGATTGGGTTGGAAAAGAGCTCAGAGATCATCAAGTCCAACCCTTGGTCCAACTCCAGTCCATTTACTAGATCATGGCACTAAGTGCCATGTCCAATCTCAGTTTAAAAACCTCCAGGGATGGTGAATCCACCACCTCCCTGGGCAGGCCATTCCAGTGCCTGACCACTCTCTCTGTAAAGAATTTCCTTCTAATCTCCAGCCTAAATTTCCCCTGGCAGAGCTTAAGCCCATGCCCCCTTGTCCTATTGCTAACTGCCTGGGAGAAGAGACCAATACCCACCTGGCTATAACTTCCCTTCAGGTAGTTATAGACAGTGATGAGGTCACCTCTAAGCGTCCTCTTCTCCAGACTAAACAACCCCAACTCCCTCAGCCTCTCCCCATAGGTCTTGTGTTCCAGCCCCTTCACCAGTCTTGTTGCCCTTCCCTGGACCCGCTCCAGCACTTCAATATCTTTCCTGAACTGAGGGGCCCAGAACTGAACACAATACTTCAGGTGTGGCCTCACTAATGTAGAGTACAGGGGAAGGATCACTTCACTTGTCCTGCTGACCATGCTATTTTTGATACAGGACAGGATACCATTGGCCTTCTTGGCCACCTGGGCACACTGTTGGCTCATGTTGAGCTTCCCATCAATTAGTACCCCCAGGTCCCTTCCTGCCTGGCTGGAAAGAAAATAGTACAGAATGGCAAACAATTTCCAAAAGGAATCAGCAGCCTACCCAGACAGAACAAAGAATCAAGCTAAGCATAACCTACCTACAGCTTGATACCACCTTTTTTTGGAAGCAGGGGAACATTTATGATTTCAGACATACAGCAATATACCTCTATTTGGCACTAGTTTCAGTAGCTGAAAGTTTATAAGATATAGTCATTCCAATATTGCATTGAAAACCAAATTAAGAGGAAGAGGTTTAAAAGCCTCCCCTAAAAGAGAAGATATGGGTAACTGCCACTGCTGGATACCTGCTTGAAATGCAGAACATAGTAGAAGGCAAAAATATTACAAAAAGGGGCATCTGCCAAAATTTAAAGAAAGCATAATTCAGATGAACTATCTCCATTTTGTTGATTTGCGTTACATCTTTAATTCCATTTAATTTTGTTTATTGTGGTAATAATAGTAATAACGAAGGGGGGAAATATAACACATGGCTATTTTACAGTAAACAGATGGTGGCTAGAGATGGGCTGCTCTCCAACTGTTCCAATTCTTGTCCAATTTGTGACCAAGAAAAAGGATAAACAATTGTATTACACCAGTCTGTCATAATATTTCATCTCAAAGATACCAATGCATGGTGGCTTATCAGATAAATAATTGTTTATCCTTGTATTTTTTGCAGTAGCTAGCAGTTTGCTGTGAAAAGGAAATGTTAGAAAATTAATTACTTTCAATTGAAGTAGAGAGAATAGTCACATCAGTGTGCCTATATGACAACATCACTATTTAAGCACTAGAGACAAAAAATATCTTCTTTGCCCCTTCAAAGTGAAAAACTGCATTAGGGAAATAAACTTATTACAGAAGTACATGTGTTATCATACAGTGAAATCTAGTGTATTTTGTCTTGAAGAGAGCTAAACAAAGATTTTTGGTGAACAGAGATTCTCAAGAACATCTTTGGAGCTCTGCTGGGTCCTAATATGTCCCATTGGATCAACCAAGTTCTACAGATCTTCAGACATTGACCTTTGCAAGGACTATCTTATAGCTTTCCTTACCCTCTTTTTTACCTTGGTTTTGTAAGTGCATACCTCACATTCTTCCAGCTAGGTGAAATTGAGGTTTTTGGTGGAAACATCACTGGTATTTGCTGTAGTCAGCACTATATCATTTATTTATGCTGAAGCAACATGTTTACTACCAAAGCAGTTCCCAGAACTTAAGCCAAGGAAGATGGTAGAAGTTGCATTGGAAGATGTGGGTCAAACACTTGTATTCTTTACTCACTACAACATGAAATGTATGGCACAATACACCTGGGGCACCACACTCCATCAGAGTGATTCATCCTGCTGAATAGCACAGCAAGTTCAGTCTGGCATTAAATGTTAGCATATGCAATCTGGCATACCAAGGCAGCTCATTGGAATCTAAATTATTGACAGCATGAATAGTCTGTTTGGAAATATCAATTCAGATCAACATCACATAGCAAGTGAACTAGCCAAAAATAATATGGACATATTACAGTTAGATTGTATTCATTAACTGACACAAAAAACAAACAAACAAACAAATAAAAACAAAACAAAACAAAACAATCCCACAGAAACTTTAACATCTGCTTTTCATCTGTCCAGGTGATTTGGATTTATTACCTTTGCATCCAGGTGTGCATTTCTTGTTACATTTTAGCATCCTATGCTCACATGTCATTCATTTCTAGGTATATTAGAAATAGATGGTCTTTCAGAAAAGAAAGGCTCACATGATGAAAAAAATCAGTAATACTGATGACAAAGCTAACATTAAAAATAAATAAATTTCAACATTTAATGTTGAAAAGATTAAATAGATGGATAAGAAAGATTAATTGCAAAAGCCAGTTTGGGCTGCAGTAAAATAAGACTGTCTGACGGTCCCATGAACCTATATATCATCTGGTGCTTTTTGCAGTTACAGTCCAGGCAGCTCAAAGATGTGAGGGCAATCAAAAAAAGGTGATCCCATAGTTACAGACTGCCATTTTCGATATAACAGCTGGGACTATGAGAGAGACTTTAAAAGAACATAAAACTTAGAAAGAACACCTGCAGTAGGAGTACAGCTTTGGCTTCAAAATGACTTGAGGTTGAGATTTCTAATATGAAAAACTTGCATTCAGTAGAATATCCTTGCTCATGCCATCATAAAGGCTGGTAAAAATCCCTTAAAACTAAAGAGAAGGAGGTGAAAGAGATGGAGAGTAAAGGAGCCATTACCAAATGCCAGTATGTGTAACTCTGCAGTTTGAGTCTGATCCATGCTGGAGTCTTCCACTTCATTCTCTGGAGAGAAAATGACAGCAGGAAACTTCTAATGTCAACCTTCATCTACTTTTCTGCATTTAGTAATGCTTGTTGATTGAACTTCTTTCCTGCTGCATTTCTTCCCACAACTTTTCTCATTTAATTTCATCTTCCTTCAGCAGCTTGAACTAATCTCACTGCTGCCTGTGAAATTTCTGAGTCTGTTGCTGCATTTGTCAGGATTCATGCAAGTTCAGAATTAGAAAGATACTGGTTATTGCTGTATAAATATTACAAATATGATCCTCCATAAAGTAAGAATTTGTCCAGACTGAGACTAGATATGAGATTGGAATTTACAGAGACAAGAAGCAAACTGAAGGATTCTTTGGGTTTTTGTGACCTTAGAAATTCCCTAATAAGGGACAGGATGAAAAGTATTTTGCAAAATCTTTTTGTTTCCAAAGGCAACATTGACATGGATTCTTGTAAAAGGGTAAATGTATGGCAAGAGCCCTCCTATTCCTTGTTCAGCCCCCACAAAAACAATTTACAGATGTAGTCCCTATAAATTAGCTAGTTACTTTTTTCCTTCTTTACAGGCTAGGACATTTTGTCAAACAGCCTATAGAGAGGGTCATTCTCTTATATATGTATCTTTTTATAATTTAAGTTAATTGTATGGTCTAATCCTGGGTTGCAAGTAGGTAGAGCCATATAATGCAGATTTTTTCCTTTAAAAACACCTTAATCCATTTCTTATTAAACTTCCTGGAAATAAAAAGAATATTGTTAATTTGGTCCCAAAGGAGGTTAAGTACGTAAGAACTAAGGGATTAGTTGAGAAAAAATATTCTGCTGATTTATCCAGGTTTTAGAAAAATATTGTACATGTAGTTAAATATTGCCAGGAATCTGCATTTTTCATGTGAATCTAGTAAAAGACCCTCATAAAATATTGTACAAAGGCATTGCTCATATCCACAAAAAACAATCCTCTTATGTAAGTTCCAACATAGAGATCTTTATGCAGCCTACAGAAACTGAGAGTAACTGCAATTATTTAGAGTAAAAGCACTGAGGAAACTAAAAGACAAACATCTTGAGGTATGGGGAAAAAAACAAACCCTGTGTAAGATCACTACAATGAAAAGTAGCAGGTGTGATGGCTTCATAAGAAGAAAAATGTAATTCTCTCTTACAGCAGATTTTTAAAATTGCCACTAACAAAAGGTTACATGTTCAACTTTTTACAAACTTTACTTTTTATTGGATTCACTGGCCCGGAAACTTTTTATCCTATATACTGAAAAAAAAAATCACAGATTTAGTCAATGTCAAGAAACAGCTTAAAAAAACATGTTATGTTAATTTTAACCTTACCTAACCTCCTTATGACTACGTGATCCAAGAGAACAAGCATGCTGCAGTAATAGTTTTCATATGAACCTGTTTTAACTTTAGGAGACACTATATGATTCTTTATGTATACTTATTTTTATGCAATAATAACACTAATAATATCCATGTTAAGGTTTAATTCTCTAATGTAGTATATAAACAGTAAAACTAACCTTCAAAAAGTCAAGGAAAATTACGCCCACCTTATGAATGAGGAAACTGACTTTCAAAGGAGTTCTCAAACTCAAAGATATTACATGTATTAACATGAACAAGATTCTCACTAATAACTGAAGGAGACTTTATTCTCTTTCCTTTTACTCTTTTGAGATATATATTTATGTATAGTACACAGTATTAATAATGATGATTAATGAAGACAGAAAAAAAGCAGCTGGTAGAAAATGGAAGAGTCATATTAAATAGACAGTCTCTTAATTTTCATTTACATTACTTTTCTGACTACTCCTTTCTACTGACCTGTTAACATAAGACCTACAATCAAGTGGGCTGCATGGGAGATGACTGTTTACCGACTAAAGGGGGAACAAGTGAGAGATAGGTAGCTTATGGAAGCTCTAGATGCCACTTTACAACAATAGGAGAAATTGGGTGCTCAGAGATCTCTCATCACAAGCTACTCACCTGTGACTTCCACTCCAGTGTCCTTGTCTATGATTAAGTTCATTCATTATCTGTATCACTCGCAGACTATGAAAGCTTTAGATGTTAGAATTTTAAGATCATCAGAGACATAATCAAGACTGAGATGGGTGAAGACTAAAGTTTTTTGAGAGTGCTTCTGGAATGCTTGATTCATAGGCAGCACAGTTAGGTGAAGTAATATCTAAAGCCAGAACCAGGAAATTCAACAGGAGAATAAGACCTAGAAAGATGTAGATTTTAAACAACTGAACTACCATTCACCTCAAAAAGAGGCAAAGATATTGAGGAGATTGCAGGAAAGGTACAGAATTGGATTTTAATAGAAAATTACAGAGCAACCAGATAATGATGAAGATACTAATAGGTAAGTACAAGCTAAGCCACGATGGCTGAGAATATAAAATTAGACTAAAATGACAGAATCATTCAAAGTGAGAGAATGGTGGTTGTTTAGGGTATTTAATTCATTATAAATGATAATTAGAGGACAGCAAAACCTTCACACCTGCCTACATCTAAGTGGTGCAAGCTAGGACAAGATAGTTCAAAGAACAGAAGAGCTCTGAAAGAACCACTTAGAACAGGTGGGTGGTGATGGTTCAGGAGATGTGTTTATTAGTCTTCTTAATTGGATATAAAATGGCACAGCTTCCTTTCCTTTGCTGACTCCACAGTCTCTGTGAAAGGATCCAACCTCGCTCACTTGGTACTGCTGCTGATCTGTACCTCCCAATATTCAACAGGAAAAAACTATATATAGGTCTTATTTTTGTGACTACACAGAACTATCCATTGATATCTCCCTCCTTTTTAGGGGAAAAATGGCTAAATTAAGTTCTTGGTTTTGTCATTATCAGCATTATTATTATATTTCTTCTTGAAAGTGTAATCCAAACAAACTGGAAGGAGCTGCAGATTCAGAATTCAATAACTGCTTTCCTCGTGTCCAGTTTGGACAATAGCCACATCTCTTCCTCCTCTGCTCAATACACCATAATTTCATGGCTTTTATGTCTGGGAATAGCATCAGTAAAATAAAGCAGTGACCTTCTCCTATCAGGTAGACTGAAGTAGGGAGTTTCTACTGGCAAGCCCAAGGAAACCCCTAAAAGGTTACATAGGCAGGCAGAAAGCTAGGTGTCAGACAAGTGTGATTACCCTTCTAACACAAAAAATAAACATGACTCTAATAGCTTTACAAATATTCATCATTCCATGGCCTCTCCACACACTCTGTTACAAGAAATTGTCAATAAAAAATTTTTAAGGCAAGAATCTGTTTTTACAGTGGATTCTGTACTGAACTTCTTGTCTCTTCACATTTATATGTAAAGACATAAACTGACTGACAGAGAGAAGTATGACAAAGCATTGTGACTCAATCAGAGAAAAAATTCTGCAGATGAGATATTTTCATTTTCTAAATGTTACCAGTTTAGACATAGTTCTCAGACAGCACAGTATACAGAAATAAGATATTAATTCCCTTATGGTAACAAAACTGCAAAACTAACCAACTGCAAAGGGCATTGTATCAGTGGTCTGTGAGTCACGAAGGATCAACCAAAAAAGTAAAGCTTGAGCGCAGATGAAGGTGTTTAGGCAACTGATGCTATCATAAGATTTTTAAAGGTTTTTAATCAATGAAAACAGAGAAAGAAATGAAAGAGTAAGCAAAACAAACCCAAAAAATTTCCACCTTCATCTGTTCTCCGGGTCCTAGTTCACTATCCATAGTCACACTGTTGACGCCCATCTTATTGTATGCCCATTTGTATTTCCCACAGAATGCAAAATAATGTAGTCTGGTATTTCTCTCTCAGCCCATTTAATTTCTTAGACTGTATACAAGAGAAATGATGTTACTCTGAATTCACATCACTGCAAAGGAATGTTTAAAATGTAAAATGAATGAACTGAGTTTTCCCATAAAGAAAATATTTGTATTCAGAGTTTCTGATTACCATTCCCTGTATTTGATTATATCTTGTTTGATTTTGGATTGTGGGTTTGTTATTGTTTTACAGAAGATTTGAATTCTACATCAAGTCTAGGCTGATATTGACCTTTCAAATTTTCTGCTGCTAAAAATAGTTTTTAGGTGTTCAATTATCATAAATCACAGTGATAGTTATCACTGGCTGCCAAACCATTTAGAAATATTTCATAATTAGTCTTCACATTCACATGTGACAGAGGAATAAAATTCCAATGCAACTTTCCAGAATCCCAGCAAAATTCAACCTCAGGAATGGTATAAATAACATATAGGATTTCTACTAACTCTGTCTTGTTCTGTTCAGGAAAATTTCATACTGATACTAATTTTGGCATGTTTACATACTGCTCTATTTCCTTTTTCATAACAAGCTAATGAGCTAAGTATAGTGATGCAGCAGTTCACTGTCATAGCAAGGCAAGATGCACTTTAGGAGTTCAGCTTTTCCTTTTTGAGTGTTGCATGGATACCAGTCTAATAACCAGCACTGGTTGCTTCCATGAGAAATGAGAAACAATACGGAGACATAGTGATGCCCAGCCAGATACCTTGATTAGGTCTTACAATGACAAAAACAATTTCATTGTCTTTCTTTAAACATCCAGTTTCGGTCTGGGACAATAAAGTCAGTGTCACTGACAAGATGAGAACTTCCTGGATCCCAGAGTCTTTTCTCCATTCTCATGTTTGCTAAATAAGACAGTTTTTCCCATGATTTACCACTCCTTCATAAAGGCTTCTCTAACTTCTCTTTTGACACAAAGTTCTTTGCACCCTTGAAATAAAAATATGAAATTTGACTTTTAATTAACAGACTTCAACATTAGAGTATCTTCTAAAAAAGCAAATACAGAGGAGAGGGAGCAAGAAAGTAAACAAGTCTTTCATCTCTATCAAATATGTGCCAACTGAAATGTAAGTGAAACGCATCTGTTGCATCATTTTGAACAAAAATTTTCCTTTTTTTTTAATTATTGTTCTGTACTTGCCTTACCTGGCATTGGGGGATAGGATGCACAGACTTCTCTCACCTGAAAGCGTTGTCTTAAATTTAAATCATTCCATTACAGGCTTTACAGTGCTAATAAACTTGCCACAATTTTTGTATTCATCGAAATAATAACTAACTGTAGGGGTTGGTGAAACAAGAACCATATTTTTTCCAGATTTGACGAGTTCTGAAGTCCATGGGAATGATAAAGTCCAATGGAGCTGGGGTTGACTGAAAGCCTTCCTCTGTCCCATACTAGCTACAGCACTGTGGTCACTGGAGTGCTGATTTGGTTAAGGTTACTGATTCATATCAGGCTATACTGTTTGCCAGTGACTAGCATTTCATTAGGGTAAAAAGCTTCATTATGAAAAGAAATATTCACTGAGAATTCAGCTTATGAATGGAAAAATACCAGGTTTTCTACCAACTTTCATGTTATATGTATATTTCAAACATACATATAAACCTTATTTTTAAATCCTTTGAGTTTCTTTCAAGATATTTCCCATTCTTCATTATGTCTCCTTCCTCCTTTATAATTTTAGTTTATTTCTTAAAATTGTTAGAAAGTCTAACTACTAGGAAATTACCAAATTTTCTCAGAAATAGTAAAGACAAAATCATAACATTATGTTTTTCTGATCCACCAAGGGATCGACCCTGGTGACACTGAAATTCCAAGAGTTACGAGAGCCATATCCTGACAGAATGGATGCGGGTATATGTTACTAACTTTCACTTCATTAAAAAGTAAATTCTGTTTGTAAATACTTGACTTTGAACTGTGCAAATGCCTTCCTCTAACAACATCTTAAGCAACTACATGAAAGCCCAGATCTTTAGACTGTCTTTTCCAGCCATTATTACTTGTAAAAAATTAGAATTTTTTTTTCTCTTTTCAGAGCCATAAGTCAGACACCACTTAACCAATTTTGTTTGTGATTTTCTCCAGTGAGCAAACTAAATGTTAGGTTGGAAACAACCATGGAAATTGCAGCCCACCCCCAAGGAATTTTTTTAACAAAGCTCTAAGTATCCTTAAAAGGAAGTTTAAAAGAACGGTGGAATTAACTTTGAGGAAGTTAAAATTAACTTTAACAACTTGGCTACAGCAAGGATAACACACATTTTTAACTGCAAGGAAAATTCCACTGCTACAAAAGTAGCAGATTCTCCATTTTTGTGTTATCAAATTAAGATGAGTCAAAATACAAAATGTGTCTGTGTGAGACAAGCAGTAGTAATAGAAAGTTCAGAGAGCTCATTGTAAAAGAAACTGATGTGGTTCAACAGTTTACATTATTCAAGTCAATCTATCTGATGTAATGGTCCTTTCTAGCCTTTAGGGACCCTATCTATGAAAAATTCTAGCTAAAAATAATAAGGCTAGTATAAGAAGTATTACATTTGTAATGAATTTAAAAATTCATTTACTGGAAGGCTCAAGGTAAAAAGAAGAACAAGAGAGAAAAAATTATTATGAACCAGCATCACAAATGTTTATGCTGTAAATCAAGAATATTTAATAGCAGACCCACACATTAGATCTGAACTGCAGGTGAAGTTTCTCCACTCTTTAATACACATTACAGTTTGTGATGAACCCTGAATCCTTAAGAGAGACCTCTCATTTCTTGTGACAGGCCACCTCTTGGACAACGGCTGCAATATGCTGCAGATTCTGAGCCATGAAGGAAACACAAAGCCCTTGCTGATTTGACAAAGCTGAGGATGTATTTGTTCTCCACTGGACATTGGCATGGATTTGCCATATGTAGAGTTTGAGTCCCCATATCAGGAATGGCCACATTTCAGCAAGAGTGTGAAGGATACAAATTAACAACTATCAGGGCTGATGTGTTGCTTAAATGGTTTAAAACATTCATTTTAAGCAGCAATATGTAAAACATTCACTGCAAGTATCAAGTTACATCTTATCTACATTTGTTAATATCTTGCATTATCAGAAGGAATTCTTCATTATGAAGAGAAACATACACAGCAAATACATGTTGATTTTACACGAGATAAATTGACCTTTAGAGTTAGATCTGTCTAAACAACAAGGTTGAATAACAAGGCTAAGTACAGATATATCTATATGTGGAAATCCCGTGAATGGAAAACACAATTTCTTTGGAGATTCAATGAATAGAATCAATTTTTACACTGTCCTTTTCTGTGTATTTTAAAACACCTGTCACTGTGAGGAATTAATATCCTGTTTTGTTTTCAAAATGGAAAATAAACTTCATTTATGATAGTTATTGTATACCAGTGGTTTTGTTTCCAGTTTAAATTCCTCTCTTTGGTGATATTCATACGTAAGGTGGCACGTGTCAGATTTATAGAGAAGAACACAGCCTGCAGTGAAAGGAAGAAATAAAGCTCTATATTTGCTGAAATGATGTATATGTGTGTGTGTGTGTGACTCTGTGTACAAAAACATAGAGTAACACACTCTGAAAGCTTTGTGCACATAGCTACCAGTATGTTTAGTTCAAAGATGCCTCAGTTCAAACATTTTACTGCTGTAGAATAGAGGCTTTAGTCATGTTTTTAAAGAAAGTTACATATGTAAAATAAAACGTCTTAGCATATGAAATTTAAAGTAAAAACAGAAACAGAATTAAAATATGAAGTACTGATTACATTCCCAGAAATATCTCTTATTTATTTTCAATGCATGCATAACCAAAGGATAAAAATAATATCCTGATACATTGCTTCATTACAATAAACTAAGTACTTATAATAAAACATTAATGCAGTCACTCATAATTATTAAAAAAAGAAATAGTTTTCATTCAAACATTTTCTCTAACTTTTGTAGGGAAATATTTGACAATGACTAAGGCCTCTATTTGCACAAACACAAAGAAGTAGTGCCACTTCAGCTTGCCTGCCTACCTACCTGCCTGGATATCTCACAAACACAGACACTTAACATCAGCTTGCACCAATAAAACATTGAGTTTGAGAGTGGGTGCTGCCCTGGGGCTTGTTCAAAAGATAAATGCATCCTTTCAACCTGTGACCCCAGGTACTGTAAGCTGAGACCTTACAATTGAAAGTATGAAGTGTTTAATGCAGTTTTCAGAGTTACGTTGCGTATACTGTGGCTTACAAAACTTAAAAAAAGAAAACAGAGACAGAACAGTTCAGAAGAAAGAACACTCCTCTAAATTGGTGAGAAACCAAGGTCTGGAGGGAAAACGTGACTTACCTAAGGTCACACAGGAAGCCTGTGACAGAGTCAGAAACTGAAATCAAATTTCCTGA
Organism: Pachyramphus minor; assembly: GCA_013397135.1. Lineage (NCBI taxonomy): Eukaryota > Metazoa > Chordata > Aves > Passeriformes > Tyrannidae > Pachyramphus > Pachyramphus minor. The sequence goes on along the minus strand of VYXB01009285.1, from coordinate 734,475 downwards.
CTTCCAATCCATTGCCTCAACCATAAGAGGATCTTTCCTCTCTTATTGATTTAATTTATCGATTTTTTTTTCTATTCTGAAGCATCTGGTTAACTACAGAACAAAATGTTTCACATTATTATTGTAAATATGATGCAATTTTCACTGCTTATATATCCTGAAGATATTTCAAATGGGGCATCTATTATATATAGTCACTGAATAGATACATTGATTAGTTTATAAAGGTATCATAATTAAAGGGATTTTCTTCCTTAATTTGCATATAACTGATCAATTTTCAAGTGAACATATCATTGTTTTACACAGAAATTAACCTTGGGCACTTCAAATAGTGTCTATGCCTATGTACTTCATTATCTATAATTTACATGCTATGTCATTCACTACTAATTCCTCAGAGAACATAATCATACAGTGAACAAGCAACATTTTGATGTCTTTTAGAGAATACTTTAAAGAAGGAAATGGCACAAAATCCAAAATGCTGCTTTTCCTTTTGCTGCTCAAGATGAAGCTATCATCCTCACTTCCACTAGAACTCTAGTGGCACCTCAAGGCAGAATAAAAACGTGTCAGGATTATTCACAGGCCCATCACATACCTCACACAGGGAAGTTAGTATTAAGCTGGAATAATGCAAACTCAGGTCAACAAAGGCCTGAGTCTGCAATGTCTGCTTTTAGTTGTCAAAAAATGACAGGCATTGACTCCAAAGTTGATAATTACTTTTATGTATTAGGCCAGGTACTTCAGTCCTAAGAAATGTCAGTGTCTATTAAGTGTTTTATCTCAGTGAAGAGATGAAGCTATGAAGTGAATCAACCAATTCTGTCTACCATACTAGAGTCCCAAAGACTCCTATGATTAAACAGGAAGATTCCTAAGAAGGAATGGAATGAAATGAGAAAGTGGTTTATATTGGGAACAAACTCTATGACAATTTTTTTTCCTGCCTGAAGAACAGCAGATACCTGTTTTGCTCAAGCCTTTCCAGACAAAAAGCAGAAAATGCATCTGAATCATCTAGTGATTCATTATTATCCATGCAAACTAAAAAAAAAAAATTAAACATCTGTGTATCTTGAACGAAAAGCACCCAAGAATTTCCAATGTAGTAAGTTCTACAATTATATCCAATCTTAAACTGCTATCAATTAATTTGAAAGTGTTGGGGTTTTGCTGTCTTTCTTAGCTTTATTTGTTTGTTTTATCATGCATCATATGAGCAAGATAACCTATGTCAGACTTGACTAATCTGGAAGACACTGGCATGGGCTGCCTAGATATATGGTAGATGTCCCATCCCTGGAAACATTCAAGGTCAGGTTGGACAGGTATCTGAGTAGCCTGATCTAGTTGACAATGTCTCTGCTTAATGCAGGGAGGTTGGACTTTTAAAGGGCCCTTCCAAATCAATCATTCTATAATTGATTCTATGATTCTACAATATGTTGCTATATAATTTAATAATCTAACTGAATGGGTAGAATATTTCCTTGATACTTTGAGCATTAATAGTACTTCTTTTATCCTTTATGACCTACAGGGATTCTGTCACAACATCCAGGGGAAAAAAGAAAAGGAAATAGCTTGTCTTGAATAGCTTGTCTGGAACATAACACAACTTTTACCACTATCAGAACTCACACTAAGAACAAAAGGAGTACAGAGGACCTAAAATATCTTCAGCCTTACAGGAGATAAAAAATATTCATATGGATGTACTCTATTTGCTCCACAGGACAGACAACTGCACACATCACTACGGGAGATAAATAGTCAGGGAAAAAGACCATTTTGGTTAAGCAGAGAACTTAGGCTGGAATTTAGAGGAAAAAAGGAGGGAAAAAAACTTAGGAAAGAAGTGTTAGGTAACTTGGAAGGACTACAAGGATGCCACAAGGTCATTTAGGGAGAAGATTAGAATGACCAAAGCCCAACTAGAACTTGATTTGGCTGTTACAGTTAAAGACGACAAAACAAGTTTCTACAAATACATTAACGTCAAAAGGATGGTCAAGGAATGTCCCCATCATTTGCTGAATGCAGGGTAGCGTAGAGGTTGGGGATGAGGAAAAGGTAGAGGTACTTAATGTCTTCTTTGCCTCAGTCTTCAGTATCAAGACCAGTTGTCCTCAGGATATCCAACTCCGTGAGCTGGAAGCTGGTGACAGAGAGATGAATGAAGCCCCCCACAACCCAAGAGCAGATGGGTAGTGACCCGCTAAGCCAATTAGACACCCAGAAGTCTATGGGCTCTGATGGAATCCACCCCAGAGTAATGAGGGAACTGTCAAAAGAACTTGCCAAACCACTCTCAATCATCTACCAGCAGTCCCAGTTCTGTCTTTGCACTTATATCAGGGGAAAAAAATGGCATGGAAGAACCGATGCCTGTACAGAAAAATGAAAATAGTTCATAAAATCTAATCTTGATTTGCCAACTGTTATTCTGTTCTTTGCAATTATTATATACACTAATGGGCTAAGACAACTATATAGGAAATTAGGATGTATATTTGGATCACTGAATCCAAATGTAAGCCATTGTCCAAATGTAAGCCAATGTTAAGCCATTAGAGTTACATTAGAGCTGTTAGAGTTTCATTAGAGCCGTTAGATAATAGACAACCGATTTGGTCGGCTTAAATATTATACAGAATATTTCACTTCTAGAAAGGAGATGAAGAATTAGCTGTAAATTGCCTGGTATTTGTATGTATTGCTGAACTTTGCTAGAGCATACCTTTAATAGAGTTTTTTTGTTCACTGATCCAGGAGAGTGAAGTGGAATCATATAACAATACATGTCACAGATAATAATGACTGTGGATATTTTGGTCTTCTCTGTTGAAGGCCTAACAGATGTATATAATAGCTAGAGGATATTCCATGTTGCCTATGAACACCAGAAAGGGGTAGGTGAGGATGGTGGAGAGTGATATGTTCAAAAAGTTACCTTAAGTTTAAAATACATTTCAGGATGGTTGAGGATTCCAGTGACTGGGAGTTCCTTTAGTTTTTTGCACAATCATGTACCACATCAGGGAGAAATTAAGCTGGGAAATCATATTCCCAAGTGTCACTCCTGCATGCACTAAACTAAGTTGATGTAAGTAACACCCTTACTCTAGTAAGGAAATAACAGGAGATCATTATCTGAGGGAAGAGCATTGCTTTCCCATTATGCTCTCTTTTGAAGTAGCTGCTTGAGTAATGAACTTGTACACATCCCACCTTCAACCTTCCCCATCCCACTTTCCACGTGTTTGTATTACTGAGAAGTTATAATTCATATAATTATAATGAAAAATACAAACCTCAGTGAAAATGAAATGGAATGTGACAGCTGGAAAAAACACCCAACAAACACCAGAGAGCTCATCATCTTACTATCTTACCATTTCTTCTGACTTTTCAGCAGCCACCAGACCAAACGAATGGCAGGATAAGGTCAACAGGTAAAAACAGACACAGCAGGAATTATTTCATTATTGGATCTTGGACAATTTGAACAGGGTATTGTATAGATAGTTTTTCTGAATGGTTCAAAAATATACACAGGAAAAATGCATACCTTTACATAAAGATTAATTTATTTTCTGGTGTCCCATTTTAGGGGAAAAGAATGGACTGAATCTATTAGTCATTCTTTAACCAAGAGCATAAAGAATGCACACAGATTTGTCTTTTTCTAGGGAAAGAAATTACAGAGGTATTTGCAGCCCTTATCTTCAGGTACTTATACTATACATTATCCTACCTAAACACTCACTATAATCATTTGGAGGAAACACTCCTGCAGGAAGGAAGTTCAAGTGTCTTAGATTTCTGCTGTGAACATCTTGATAATTGTCATGCTATTCAGTATGAAAAGTCGGAAAAGTCTGATATCAGATAGTTATGTTGTTGGAATAAATCAAATAGGTGAACTAGTATTCCTAATTATTTTCATGGGTTTAGGATTGCTTCAGGACAATAAACTAATACACTTGCCAAAGTATGGTCACTAAGATGATATTTATATAAATTTTTATGACTATCTGGAAAACCGGGTTCTGCAAAGACCCTTTAAAAAGAGTGGTTGGAATGAAGATTCATTCATAAGGTGAGTCTAAGCACATTGCAAAACTATTCAATAGCAAAACAAACAGGTCTTAGACATCTGAAAGAAACAGAACACTCATTGCAGAATTGCAACAAGATGGAATCTGGTTTTAAAATAACATTTTTACCATAGAAAAAGGTAGTCAAAAAACTGGGCATATTCACCATTCACAAGAGACTACAAAACATTGTATTGCAGACCTTTGGAAAAGGTTTCTGATCACTGCCACTGGATATCAAGTGGGAATATCACTGGGAAGTTGGTAAAAAGGAAGAAGGGGTAGGAGAAAAGGAAGGAGAAGGACAAAAAAAGGCATAATTGTACCACAATACAACAGTTAAAAATTAGAAACAAACACAGAAAGGACAACAAGTTTGCCCCAAACAACTCACAAAGCCTGTGCCACAGACACTGCCAAAAAAATTAACTTCAATGTAATTCATCTACAAGGTGATCCTTCGTCTTAGAGATCCAGGTTTAGACTATGCTTTTTGCATTTCAGTTAAGGATTCACATTTTGTAACTCTATGCAACTAAATAACACAAACTCAGCCAAATTTAACCATTTCTTCTACTTTTAACGTCTCCGTTCTTTCAGTCATAATCAGTAAAGTCAGACTGTTCTCATGCTGAAACTCTAAATAGTCACTTGGAGAAAATGTTTACAGTTCAGCATAAACCCCTGAAAATAGCAAGCTTTAATGGAAATGCTGACCAGCCTGTCATGCACAGCTCTAAATAATGAAAGATTCCCGTCTGGCTTACTCTTTCATTGCTGTCTAACCATTTTTCTTCCGTTCATTAGTGGAACATCATATAACTTAACAGAAATTAACATATGTAAGGAATGTCATCCCAGAAGGATTTCTGGAACAAAGGAATATTTTTCTATAGTTGGCAGTTTTGGTAAGAGCTCATTTTCTAATCTACAGTAGTTGTTAACTTCACAAAGAAGTGAATTCTCTTTCTTCAGGTTTTTAACCAAATGCCCCATTTTTTGGCTTATGTGTTTTGGCCTTGTGGATGTCTTAAATACAAATAAAAGCACAAAATCCCACCCTCCAAGTTTCTGATTGTTTTTTATAATAGCTCAGTCCCTGAGGGGCTCAGCTCGTTATTGAAATTGTTTTCTTTAATGGGCATTTTGTGCTTTTCCCCTGGATTATTTTACTTGGAGTGGTGAATGCATGCCAGTTCAAAAATCAAACACTGGGGCAAATGCTACAAACACATTGCCCAACATGTGGTCAGCATTTAGACAAGTATATAAAGCAGAGAATTATTCTGAGCACTGGGGAGAACACTCTTAATTCAGTGTTACAGCAGATAAATTATCTATCTCATAATTTAGATTATGATGACAGTTTCATTATGCATTTCCAGTGCCCAAAGATACTAATAAGTGTTGTAGGTTTGTCCCAGTTCAGTATAGAAACTAAATTGTTCCTTCAGATGAATGCTGAACAGACACAATGAAGGGCAGATGTGTTCTATAGGATCTTGGCACTGTCAGCTCTCACAACATTTGAACTTTGAATTTATTTCAAAAGCCTGAAAGCTTATTTAGCTGACACTTGGGAAGGAGGGAGCGGGAGGGGATCTGATTCTCCTCTCACACATGTTTTAAGCCATTGTTGGATTGCTGATTTCATTAGAGTTACATCTGATTTACACGGCTGTCAGTGACAGGATGCAGTCTATATAAAACTGAATTAGAAATCTAAGGAATATTCTGCCAGATTTCTGATGCTACACCCAGCAGGAGACTATTGAAGTTATAAGCTGGGAAAATAACTTGCTAAAGGAAGACAGATCAAGAAACCATCTAAAGAGATGGTGGTTACTGAGTTCTTAAAGGATCAGTTTTGGACCTGTGTTTGCTGGGTTTTTTTCAAGGTTAGTGCCTAAGTTGTCACAAAGTATTTTATTGAGTGTTATACTGAATCCCAAATATTTTAGAACCTTAGAATTTCTCAATGGTGTCTTATCGTACCAAGCGCCGATACTAACTTTGTCTGCGTCAGTCAGTCTTTTGTAAATACATACTGCAATTGCAGTTTTCCATCTATCATCATATCCTGAACAAGTCATCATAATATGTTAAACACTATTCTATTGAAAAGAATCCATCAGAGTTGCAGTTTCCAGGTTATTTCTTCTCCTTAAGATATTTACTTCATCCAGTTTTAGGTACTTGGCCATCTAGCAGCCCTAATTTCCCACTACAGGCAATGGAGAACAGACTCTACTTGAGAATGATTCAAAAGCATAAGAGTCTTGCTTTAAATAGCCTTCTGAAAAGATGTCTCTCTAAATTAACTGGACACTTACCCACATAATTAGGCAGCTGAACTAGGATTGTCTGACTGTGTTGCCACCCTTAATCTGATTTACAAATTCTTGTTATGGAAATTCTGATTTCCTGCACAAATTCTTTCATTAAGTTGCTTGTAGTTGTTGGAGTTATGAAAGTATGTATTTCATTTCCTTCAACTGCTCTTTGGAAGAAAGCACCTCCTTAGTCTGATTTGCCATATTTGTAGTAAAGTCAGTGGACTGGTGGTCTGGGTAAAACCAACTTTATCTTTCCAGTTTCTAGGATGTCTCACTTTAACCAGCATTAAAACATTAGGAATCACTATGATAGTATTCTTCAAGCCCATGTGGCATTGGGAGAGGACTTACAGATTCTGTTTCCATGCAAAGCGAGAAATCACAGTTAGGCATTCTTTAATTGTAGAGTAATTTTAAGAGAAGCTCAGTTTCTAGATCTTTCTGGAGTCACCAATATCTTGTACAACTTTCCATAGGCTTGAATCCTGAAGTTAGTAGCTAAAGGTCTAGTGAGACTACTCAATTTTCATGTTACCCATCAGAAAACTCAAAACACAACTGCACAAAATTGTTGCCTGGAAGCAACCCAAGTCACAAGAACAGCAACTCAAGTCCTGCTTCTATTTTGTGTAGGAAACCTAATCTCTCCTTGTAATCTTGACAAAAAAGGTCAATACATGTTTGAATTCGGTCTAAGCCATTATATCAAAATCTTGCCCTGAAAGTAATTCATTAGGGAAAGATTCTTACTTTTACACTTCTACTGACAGTCTAAATAAAACAAAACCATCCTGGAAGAGTCTCCGACAGGAAATAAATTGAGATTGCTCTTGGTTCCTGTGTTCCTCCTTAGAGTAAAAAGAACAAAACCCAAGAACAAAACAACACTTTTTAGCCTAAAACCCCCAAAGAGGAGTTTCATGATGTGCTGTAGCTTTGCTTACCTGTTATGGGGAGAAAATAAAAAAATAAAATTCAGCAAGAAGGACTGCATGAATTGGTGATAATTCACCAGAGCCAAACTGTCTTGCCACCTTAGGAACAGGAACACTGACGGAGATTGGCGTACTGCTCTAAGGGGGACATGAAATAGGATGGAGTGGTATGAAGGTGCTGTGGTCATGCTCTGTTGAAAACAATGCAGCTAATGGGAACTAAGCCAAAGGAATAATCCAGATGGTAATTGAAAGCTGAATTTTGCTCTGTTAACTCAAAAATAGATATTATTTTTCCCTTCCCTACACATGCTAATGACGAATGTCACTCAAAATTCACCTAAGCATAAAATGACATCTACTGTAACCTTTCCTTTTCCCCTCCCATCAAAGCAAATAATGTAAATATGGCTTACATGGTTAATGAGGTCAGGGAAGACTCCATCATAACTTCTGGGATTGATCAACAGGCTGAACCTGTCTTTTCCCCCATAGGGACACCTATTGGATAATAACCTTATTCCACGTGCACTAAATAATTATTTCAAGCTAGGTCTTACTGCTAATTAAAACTTGACTGTATACCACTTCAAATTCATTTTTGCATTCAGTATATTATCAACAGCTATCTCTGAACCTTAACCTGTCCCCAGTCTTCTATTATAAGTGTGTTTGTCAATAAAGTGTTTTATTCCACAAACTGCTTAGTGTGAGTCCTTCAAGGATGTTAGCAGGGCCTGGCAGCACAACTGAAAAAAGTAATAGTATACCAAGTAAGAGCAGGGGCACTGTTGGCTTGTGTCCCTGAACAGGTCAGTCAAAACAGCCTCTGATCCAGAGACTTGTTCAATGGGGTCCCCATAAAGAGGCACTGACAGGGCACAAGGGACTCATCTTTCCTGGGGTACCGATAGATAGATCAATTATAAAGGGTTCAAGGAAAACCTCCCCCTTTAAGTGGCACATGTCATGTGGGGGTTATTGTTAGCTGGTAAGTTGGACTTGCTTGAAAAAGAAAAGAGGATTGTTGTAATCAGTCTCATACTGGGAAGGAAATTACTGGGAAGCACCTCTGATCTACTTTCCCCCCTTACCAATACAAGTTCAGAAAAGCAAAGGCTCTGACTCTGTTGTGCAAAAATCAAAGGCCACATTGCTCTAAAACTAATCTAGAAAAATAAACAAGAAAATTTCAAAAGGAACACATCTTCTGCAAACTGTGGTAATTGTTTTTATTGCCTATCTGTCAAGGAAATGGCTGGAAGTGATTAAAAATCAAAATTAATTTTTTAACTTTTCACTGTTTCATGCAAATGGTTGTGAAAATTTATAATGAAAATATAATAATTTTAAATTCATTAATTAATATAATTTTAAATTAAAATCATATTTCCTTGCTCTTTAATTCCATGTACATTTTCAAAAATAATTTTTAAAAAACCCACATGAAATACAATATGGCTTATAGTAAAAGTTGCTAAGTCATCTCCTCCCTTGCTCCTGCAAAATTCTCATTATATGTTCATATGAATTTATATATATAAAATGTATTAATATTGCAGTTCTTATGTATTGTTATCTGTAATTTGAAACAATAAAAGTCAGTACTACAAGTAACTTACAATATACAACATCGATTCGACTCCTTTAAAATCAGTGGGTAATACTATAAATCAGAGAAGTAATACAGAAAATATTATATGTATAATAAATTATAAATGTAGGCCTTCTACTATGTATCATTTAACACTGACCTCAAGAGAGTAACAATATAATAATAATATAATATAATAATATAATTTTGCTGCACAGAACATAGAAGTCAAAGAAAAGAAATACCATATTTTTATTTCTTGCACATATATCTACAATACTTATGTTTCAAAATTTGATTTTCAGAGACAATAGAAGAAATTGTGGAATATATAGTTTGATATGTAGGACAAACTACTCTGCTAAAAAGAATTGATTTAGCATTTTATAAACCTATATAAAACCTCAGTGTGGAGAAATCTTAAAAAGATGCTGCAAACTTGAATCAATAACAATCTTTTTTTTCTGTTTGGTAAATTAGAAAATATGAAAAGTTTTCCCTGTTTGAAAGGCATGAAATTAAGATGGCTATACATAAGTTGGACAACTGCTAGTAAACTGGGAAAGAGAAAACCACTTCAAATTGCAAAAAACATTATTCTTTGTGGGTTTTTTCAATTAGTTATGGTAGGAGGATAGAATATTTGCCAATTGGGATGTTAAATTTAATGACAACTTTAGCTGAGAAAATACTGCAAGATACATTTTACTTTAGCAACAGAGATGAAAGAAACATGAAAGAAGCATTTCTTTTGGGTCACTATAAGCAAAAATATGAGAAAAATAATTTTTGCAATCTTTGAATTGGAATCTTTTTTTTTTTTCCTCAGAAGTTTGGTTCCTGACTGAATCTGACATGGATTCTGGTAGATTTAAACTTCTTTGTTTAATCTACATGTTTGGTTTTCTTCATGAAAGGCTCATATCCAGATCTTGCAGTCAGCAGAGGATGCGGAAAGCTCACACTTTGACCTTCCACTTATATAAAATGAAATGCAAAAAAGGATCTGTAACATCGGACTGAAAAGTAGCTTGTACTGCTCTCTGTACCACCGATCAATGTTACAGCAAGGAGATGTGAGACATAGCTTTACTGTCCATACAGACCTGTGTTGAACAGCCTTTTTGTTTAGTAGTTGGGTAGCCTACTCTGCATTCCTACTACTGTAGCAAACCTAGAGTGATACATGATTACCCCTTACAGGAAATTTGAAAAATGGAGAATGAATTTGAAAAAGACACTATAAAGCAGACTGGTAGGAAAGTTACTTGCTGTTATGCCATATATAATATTAGTAATTTAAATTTAAAAATGGATACCTCAATAATATGTTGTCTTTAAAGTTAATATCCAAAACACAATGTACCAAACACATATTAAAAAAAAAAAATCTGACACACAGGCATCTTATGTAGAGGAAGTCGTATTTTTAGACTGAAAATTAATTTTCTTTTCTACATTAAGTGCAGATGTGTGCATATCCTCAGAAACCCAAAATAATGTCTGACTTGCAGATCTGTATTTTTTAGTTCTGTGAGTTCCAAGGAAGCTCTATCAAGAACTGGTGTCTCTAGCATGGTAAACACTCTGAGGATAAGTAATTTAGACAGTCCCTCCCCCGAAATAGCCCACAATTTAGATGCCATATGAAACTGATGGAAGACAGAGGCAGGTAGGTTTCCTACAATGTCATTAACCAGGAGCGGAGTATTGTTTTTTTAACCAGTGGTTTAGCCAGTGCTAGATGGAGAAAATTTGCAGACACAGTACAGAAAAAGCTTAAGAAGAGATTTTGTGCCTGAGGAAGGAAGAGATAAGTGGGTAATTGTGGCTGCCACTTCTGATAGAGCAACGATTGAACCTTGATAAATCAGCAAATGTGACAGTGTGAGACTAAACGCTTAGGGCTTGAAAAAGAGAAAGCGGTTGAAGATGATGCAATGGAGAAGAGGCAACCAGGAAGAGGTAGCAAACGCCATCAGGGCATGGTTAGACCAATGAACCGAGAAGTTGATTCTAGCAACAACATGTCGAATGGAAATTTGTCTCAATATCCTATTTTACTCAAAATACATTTGCTGTGATAGATCCTACGTTATGTATATGTCACTCACTTTAGGGTAGGCAAGACTATCTGACACTGCTGGGTTTTATAAGGATTACTTGCTAAGTTTTAAAGTTAAAACTTCTGCATCTTTTCCCCTTTGGGTTTAATTTGTTTGGGATTTTTTTTGGCCCTTTAAGTTTCAGACTTCTCCACAGATTGAAAACGTCCAAACCATCTATCTGTTCTATAATCACTTCATGCCCATCAAGTGGGACACAATCTCCAGGTATTTTCCAGATGCTCTATTGTTAATGCTGAGGTGAGGAAGTTGTTCTGCCTTTTTTAGAAGCTGCCTCTGTGAGTGGAAATGTACCATGCAGAGAGAAATTGCAATTACTGCCTACTATGTCCTCCGTTATTTGGGATACCAACTATGGCAGATTACATGTGTCGAATTTCTCCCCAAGCTGTGCAGTAATACCAGTTTGTAGATTTTATTTTGTTTGACACAAAGTTGTTTAATCCATGAGGGAAAAAACTTTCAGTTTTACATAGTTTATACATTTTCATAAATTTCTTTCATTAGAATATACTTATATAGCAGTTTCTTAACTGCTAAATAACATATGAAAACCTGATGGATGTACAATTAAAATAAAAGTTTACTAAGTTCACTTTCATATGTCTTAGTTGAGATTAATGGTGACTAAATTTATTAAATTGAGTACTATGAAACATGAGTTGTCAGCTCTGAATTACAGTACACTGATTCTCCAATATATTTCAATTTCTTTTCTTTTATCTTTTTTTTTTTTTTTTTTTTTAAAGAGAAAGAACCCGAAACCCCATGTATTTTTAGCTCCAATTGTTATGAGGAGGGAAAAAAGAAAGAAAAGAAAAACAACTTGGAAAAAATTATGTGAACAAGCATGAAAATCTGCCTGAATCCAAAATGGGCTTTGCCTATTTCTTCTCTCTGGAGCTTTTGATAGTTTGCTGCAGGCAGAGGATGTCAAGCCATCCTCTGTTTCCAGTGCATTTAGGGAAATTGACTCCTATACAATAAGTAATACACAAGGGTATCAAACCCTTGGAGATCGGAGCAGGAAACTTGACCTGCCCAAACATTATGGCCTTATGATCCAAGAGTGAAAGAAGCATCAAGTGCTAAGTGGCTTGACCAGCAGGTACCATCGGCTTCCAAATCTGGACCCTTCTTAGGACCCAAGACTCTACATGGTTTTTCTTACCAGGCAAGGCCGGCTACCTATGAAGCCTCTCTGCTTTTGCAGGTGTTTTATTGTAAAGTATTCCAAGTTCTCCTGCTTCCCAGCTTTGGTCACATCAAGTTGTATTTAGGATTTATTCCTTGGTGTGCACCCTTAGCTGCTGTAGAGTCTGTCCCCCAGGAGCTAGTAGAAAATTTGACATCTGACTCAGGATTGATAAGAGGAAAACAGTAAATACTTTAAGCGTTATACTCACCAGAAATTTGCTAGCTATTCTGTTTAGCTTCTTCTTTCATATTTTTAAAACTGTCACATGCAAAAAAGTATATATTAATTCCAGTTAAAGATTTATTCCTTTAAAAAAATATATAAAAAAGATCCCTGATGTCTTTTTTAAATTCCTGGACACAGACTTAATCCCCTCAAAGTTTTGATGTTCTGAATAAATCTATGGGAATTCCACTAAAAATCATCAAATGCCTTGTGAACTTTTTGCTCACTGTGTAGGAGTGGAGGCATGGGGAGAAATATATTCCCCACATTCATTTTAAAAGAAATTACTTACACGTGGGTGTGAAACACTCTTTTAATGCTGCAAAATTTACTCCCTACCAAGGTCTATATTGGTATTGGCACTCAATAAAATCCAATATCAGTTTAAAGAAAAAAAAAGGAGGAAAAATAAACCAAATAAATGCCCCAACTTTTAATACAACTGAATGAAAAATGGTTTCAAAAGTCACAGTCATCCTCAAATAGTCATCATGACATCAAGACATAGTCATCCTCAAATTAGAATATAACTGAATATGATTAAAATCATATTTTTTCCTTTATTTGTACAGGGCAGAAGGTGTAAGATGCCTGGCAGCAGCATGTGGACGCAGGAAGAGCCTTTGAGTACAGCTGCAAACTGCAAGTACAGGAGGGTGTGGGGAGAACAGCTGGAAGCTCAAGAAGAAACAGGGTCATCATGAGTCACACTTCCTTCCTAGACTGCTTCTGGAGCAGCAGGACTTTTTATTATGAGTTTAGAGTAAGCTTCTACTCATCCACTTCTATTTTTTTCCAATACAGTATCTCAGTTTTAAGAACCCTCCATGGGAAAACAGCTAAATCTGAAGGAGGCACGAAAATTACCTTCAAATATGCAAAGAAGGGAGCAGTCTCCACAGAGGTAGAGAGTAGGACAGGAGACTAAAAATAAAAAAAGATTAAACTGCAGGTAAGACAAGTTCTGCTAGATACTCAGAAGAAATTTTTAACAGTGAGGATACTGAATAATAACGATGGATTATTTGAAAAAGACAATATTCTGGCAAGCTCAAAGAGCCATTTAGACAAGCATCTGACAGCAGTGGCATGAGTAGTGCTTATGCAGCCTTGGCACTAGAAGATGGACTACATGAGCCCTCCAGATTCTTTCCAGTCCTTAGAGTCTGTGTGCAAAGCAGTAGTCTCAGCTAATCTGCATTTACAGGTTTGTTCCTGCCAAAAATAAAGGCTAGAAAAAGGTGACTCTGAAACTATGGCTTGTAATATATCTATCTGTGTGCTTTCCACACCAAGGAGAGAGAACTTTTATTTGCATTGTCTCATCCAGGTCACATAGAGGAAAATTATTCTAATTCAGTTTCTCTGCATTGCAGGATCAAGAGCTGAGTCAACCCTGCTGGGATTCAACCCACATTCCAGGGAGTCTAAGTATTTCATATCTTATGTTTAAACTTCTAACCAAATAAAATTTCTACTTGTAGATGTACGAGTGGGAAGTCAGATATTATTGTGTTTCTGTTTGAAATTCATCCACAAGTTTGAGAAACTCCTGCATTTTAACCAGAACAGAGCATCTGTTGTGTTGATCTATTTACCTCTTCTTTTCATGAGCCTGTAAATGACCAGGATTTCAGTGTTTTTCAGAATTATTTTATACTGAACACGATTCCATTGAGATCCACAAATGCCTTAGATTTATGCCTGCTCAGTATCTGATGCTCAATTATTAATTCACTAATGTCTGTAAAGTGCTTTGAAGATGAAAAACATTACATTGTAGAACTGTTAACTGATGCCTGGATGCTGCTATTATTGCTGCTGAAGCTGTTAGAAAATATGCTTAGAACACATCCCCAAAGGCACATGATGAGCAAAGGTCATCTATGGCAGTAGTTTATGCAGAAAGTAGTAAATCAGACTGAAATTCTAGAACTACACTGCTGTTTTAATGCAGGGTTCAAAAACCAGTAGAGTTAGATCAGATTATTTTCCTTTAAACAAAATATGTTTAATTAATGGTTAAAAAAGGGGAAAAATCAATACAAGGAATAATTTAAAATAATAATATGAAAAGGATTTACCACTAGCTTCTGGGAAGGCAGAGCACTGTGGTTTCTGTCCTTCACTCCAATTAACTGTACATGGATGGAGAGCTGAGTTTGAATGTGAAAGCACATTTGAATGGAACAGCCTTTCAGGCAGGTATGGAGAATACAGAGAGGTCTGCATTGGCATTTGTTCTATTTGACTACAGAGCAATACAGTTTGGAATAGCACTGGTCTGCTTCTGCTCCAGGAAGATATCATCATGGCCTTTTAGTGGGATGAAGCCAGAACCCTAAATAAGCATCCACAAAAATCTCACTAGACAGGGCTTTGCCTCCAGGCTCTGGCCTCTAGCTGCTTGATATAAGTACAGTAACACTTTTATAGTATCCTTTTTGGTTTCCCTGGGGCCCACCCTCCAGCTAGATTGCATATGAGACTTTTTCTTCCCTCTGCCTGAGATGTGTACAGAAAGAAGAATAGGCTTGTATTGACTTTTCACACATCACCCTCCTACCACACAAACACAGACAGTCCTGATCATCAGACACTTGGGGCACTTTGCTACACTTCACACATATGTTACTGCAGTACAAAACACCACTCTCTAATAGGCATTGGGAATGTTACTGACTCAATCTCCTGTCACCACTGTAGAGCACTACCTTTGAGAAAAGCTTGAAAGGGCTGTTTGACTCTGAGCAGAGACCAGTTGAAGTGATTAGATAGAGCTTTGACCCCAAGTGTCAAACTCCTTTATTTGAACAGCAGCCTAAAACAGCTAAAACTCTACCCTGAGCAGAATAATCAAGCAGATGAAAATCCCACCAGACCTGAAACACTTTAGAAATGTGGAGGACAATCAGAGAAGTTTAAACACAGTGCTTCAGTTTGTGTCTGCAAGAAATAGAAACCAAAATGGACAGGGGAAAAAAAAAAGTCAAGAGGAAGCTTTATATTTGATGATAGCTTGTTCTGAAGCACTTGAGGTTTTTAATAGTTTTAGTCAATTCAGCCAGACTAGGCTAACACTGAAGCTGTAATGCAGGCATTTAAGAACCTCACTCCAAATAAAAATAGAATACATGAGTAACATGATTTTAAACAGAGGATACAAGAAGAAGTTAAAAAAAAGAGAAGTGACTTCAGCCAAGTCCCAGTTTTAGGGGGTGGAGCCCTTGATAAGATGCACAACACTGAATGGGATCTGGAACAGAGCACTTAGAGAGAGGTTATTGAAAGATCCAAAATTAACTATGCAAAAAACAATTCAAATTTGGATAGCAAAGGAAGCAAATCAGTTCAAGTCAAAACCTGCAGACTGTTATTGAGACATGATAGATATTATAGGAAATTCAAAACACAATATATAATGTAAAGAATTGTGAAAAGACAGAAGTTCAATGCTGAGACCCTCTAAAATAAAGCACATATTTGACATTGAAGAAAGATACAGAAAATGAAATATACTTGCCAAAAGAGAATAATAGGCTATCAGTGCGTGGGGGGGGGGAGGTCATCAGGTGTGATGAACGTAATTTCACACACTAATTTCACAGGCTACAAGAATCAGAAATATTAACTCTATCTAAACACCAAGTGATGAAATCATATTTTAGCTTGTGTGTGCCCAGATATCACAGAGACAAAGTTGTGCTGCCTGGAGCAAAAGGAGTAAGCTGCTGGTAAGGGCAGCCTGGTGCCACAGCAGGCAGGGAGGGTGATCAAGCAGTACCTTGTCCTCCTGAGCAAGTCCATTACCAATAGCAAAGGTCAGCTACAGTCCAGACCATGTGCATGTTCAGAGGGACCAGGCAAATCCCAGGTCCATCAATTAAGGACATTAGTCAAGGGCTGAAACCAGTGAAGGACATGACCAGGCATGGGTATTCTGTGTCACAGCCCAGGCAAAAATGAAGGAGCTCAAATGCAGTTCTTGAGCAGAGTGGTCCCAAAAAAGCATCTCATAGTTGTCGTGCATCCATGTATGCTTTGTGTGAGATCTGGCCTTAAACACAGACAATCCAGGAGGAGGACTCAGGATGCACAGCCTGTTGGAACACCTAGAGCAACAGTTTGACATCTGTGTGTATGTAGCATATGGACTCTTCTTTTTTTTTTTTTTTTTAGAAAAGCAGCAAGGGAAAAATACCTCCTTCAAGAACGTGCTCAAGTATCAATAGCCTGAAGTCTGGCAATCTACAGTCTACATTCAGACATATGTCTACATAACAATGCTAGTGGTGGGAAGAACTGCTAGAAGATTTACTAGAGCATCTCAGAGACGTCACACACCCTCAGTTCCACATATGCTCCTGTTCCATGTAACAAAGGAAATGCGACCTGCTGTGTGGACTTCATTCCCTCTACTACTGTAGGTATATAGCCACACAGAAATTGTATCCCAGCAGTTAGTCTGTGAATGACACAGTCTACATGACTTGAACACAAGCCTACATGACTTGGATAATGAGGGGAAACCTTATTACCCAAAGTTGAAACCTATCATTTCTCCTGGGGTATGTATAAGGAAGTATAGGATATAGGTCCAGCTTCACAAACAAATTTGCTTTACCAGAGGAAAGAAGCAATGAGTTCTCACTGTGAAGTTATTTTATCTGATAGAAAGACCCAAAATAATATTTTCCCTTTGTCTTGGTCTTTTTTTTTCCCATGCCAAGACTTGTGCGATGCCTGGCCAACTTTTGACACACTGATGGTTCTGGTCTGAAATGATGAGTGCTCAAATATCACTGGTATCTTTGGGACCATCTCTTGCCTCATGGAAAAAAAATAACTGAAGGAAAATAAGTACTTGATTCTTTACTGTCAAAGTGAAAAGTCAGGAGCTGATACAGGAATGGGTTGATTTAGGCTGAAGGTCAATCCAATCCAGAGCCCTGTCTCTGACAGTGCTAATTTGTTCCAAAGAGATAAAAGAGCAAGGACAGAAAAAGCATGCTTGTCCAGTTAATGCACTGCAGAGATATAAAAATCCTGTAGCCACACTTCAGTAAGATTATTTCTAAGAAATCTGGTAGGCTACCTTCAGTGAACTAACTTGAAGTTGAACCTTGGAAACACAGGTGGTTTCAGAGTTCAATCATATTTAAAGATAGATTATTAGTGAAAAGGCATCTGTTTGTTATATTGCTGACAGTTGGAGTATCTGACAGATGAGATGTCAATGATGCCTCTGAATATTTCATAATACTAAAAGTTTGTTTATTATTTAGAGCGAGCATTTAAAAGCATGTGTTTTAGCACTTTGAAAGGAGCTTAGACTCTGGCCCCATGGCAGCGAAATGTGTGGTTTGCCCATCAACTGTTGCTGAAGCAATTCCATTTTTGCATAACATCTTTAAATACAAATTAGAGCTAAGACCAAATCTGAGCTTCCCAAGTCACACTACAGAGTTCAAAGAATGAGGGCAGCTAAACACTACCTGCAGGAAAATTTTTCTCTGAATTTTGTACTTCCTGTAGGAATGTACTTCTTTGCTGTATAATCTGTCTGCAGTTATCATATCTATTAGCCAAAAGCACTCACAGGATTTTATAATGGTGCATTAGGACACTGAACACTCCAGGGAGAAAATGAAGTTTATATAATGGCAAATGACTTTCAAAATATAGTATTCTGCACCTTTAAATTTCAGACCCTGAAAAGAAAGCAAAACAAAAAAGAAAAAGAAACACATGAAAGGAAGAAACCAGCCTGTGACTGAAAGACCAGCTGTGTAAACAGGTTTAGTGACTTCTTTTATCTCTAATTGGTCTTATACATTGATCTTTCTGGTGCCAAAATCACACACTTCACATTAATCTTCAGTAATATAGCATTATTTCCGGATGGGATTGGTCTGAAATGTCAAACTGATATGTGTCATTTGCAATCTACTAACATCTCCAGTTTTTTACAGTGAAAATCAACAACTGTCTTTAGTTATATTGCTTTAAAAGTTTGAACAGGAAACAGGTTTATACCACTGAAAATGTGAATATAGGCACTAAAATTGTGTTAATAGTGCTATTCACTGCATGAGACTCAGAAGATACTCAGCTGGCATAAATTTTTTGGCCAAATTACATTAACTTCAGAGATGTCATGCAAGTTAATATGGTCAAATAATAGGCCTATAGACTTCAGAAGCTATCTGTCTCACAAATGCAGAACAGGCTGTTGTCTTTCCTGATAGTTTAGGACCTTTAAGTAACAAGATATTCACATAATTATGTAGACTAGTCTGGAGTAGACACTGGGGTAGACACTGAAAAACTCCTGTGAGACAAAGAAACCACATGTACAGGCAAATGAAAATCAATACTGATAAATGCAAGGTGATGCACTCTGGTCATAAAAATAAATTATTGAGGCAACAAGCCAATGAACTGTCTATCCATCTGACATGGGTCAAAGTCAGCCATATGTGAGAAAGGGGCATCAAAGCAAATTCATAATCTGTGCACAGTTCTGGTCAGAAAAACAAATATTTTAGATTGCATGGCATATGTGGCATAGTGAAATATATAAAGAAGATTGTGTCAATATAATGGTGTAGTATTGCCTGCACAGTTAAAGGGGATTTAATAACATTACACATAGCAATGAAAAATGTGTATAAGAAAAAATAGACTTCTGTTCTCCAGTCCTTCTATTTCTTCCATAGGATTATTACATAAAATTAGAAAAGTGGAAGTTCAGACAGAATCACTGAAATACTTTTTCCTGCTACAGATCACTAAGCTGTGATTATATTGCTGTATATATGTGTGTACATGTGTATAAAACTTAGATATAACTTAGAATAATAACAAGACTAATGACTGGTTACAACTGATATGAAGTCTGGCATTAACTGATAATAAATATTATTTCATAGCTAACCAACCAATCAACCAACCAAACATAGTTTGTGGTTTAAGATAGCCCCTAATGTTTACAGATTTTTCATATGATAAATAGACTTTGTATTCAGTAAGTACTTTGAAGCAACCAGTAACTGTAAGAAAGATTGATGTCAAATTGATTCAGTTCGGAAATTTCTATTTTGCTAACAATAATTGTGTCCTACCAGTAGATGACTAGAAAAGACTCTGCTGTAGTTACTCCTGTTTTGAGCAGGAGGGTTGGATTAGAGACATCCAGAGATGCCCCCCAACATTAATGATTCTTTGATTCCATGATTCAATGAAAGAATACAAACCAATTTGCAGGATATTGGAAGGAATTATTGGCAGGAATAATTGGAAGGAAATTTCCTGATATTGGAAGGAACATTTCTATGGTAAAAGGTATATGTAAGTGAATGCATTAGAAAAAAGCACATTGGAAGAAGAATTTACAGTTTGGTGAGTTTTTTCCATTAATTCACTCACAATTACATTAAATCAATTTCTCTAGTGTATATTAATCTGTGAGAGACAATTTCTTTCAATATATTGTAACAGGTATTCATTATATGGCCCTAAAGTGAAAGGGTTTAGATTTATATTAGATATAAGGAAGACATTATGGTGAGAGTGGTAAGACAATGGACTAATTATTTCAGGGACTAACCTGAAAAGTAAAGATGATTTTGTTAAGAAGCCTTCTCTGGATAGCATAAGTGTCCAGTGTAGATACGGTTTCAGTGTTTCTACTGTTTCCACAGCAAAGATTTTCTTCTAAAAATATTTTCTGGTGGGATGAGTGAAATGTCATCTTTCCTCATAGAAGGGGTTTTCAGGCCTGGTCTCATCAGCTATCTTTGATTTCTGTGTTGAGGTAGATTTCTTCAGTGGTTTTCAACCACTGAAAGGAAACGCCCAATCTTAATTTAAAAAAAAAAAAAAGAAAAAATTTAAGGAAGTAGACTGAAAGAAAATATATGTAGTTAAGAAGCCAGGAATATAGACATGAACTTCACCAATTCATTGAGTTACAGTGTTAACAGTGATATAACTGAAGAACCAACCTTCCTCCAAAGGCAAGGAGCATGGCACGTGAAATGAAGGAAAATGCCCATTAGCAGATTTCACTTGGGGACCGACCTCTAGAGGGCAACACAATCATGTGAAATGGCAATGCGGCATCGACAGGGGCACTATCAAAACTGCACCCTAATCAATACAGTTCATCCTTCGTTTACATTCTAAACCTCTACTTACATAAAACCTAATTCAAAATACAGGTTTTACAGAATGGCACATGCCACCAGATATCACCTGTATGGTTACTGTAACCACATTGTACCTTCCATTGACAGTCAATCACAGCCAGAAAATACATGACGTTCCACTTTAAAAACACATTCTTAAGCTTGAAAAAAACACAAATCTCTATCAACTCTCAAGTTTTTTATTCTCTGGAAGCAAAATCATTCTTATGTAAAAGACTAGAATGCCACACTCGAACCTCCAAGATCTGCATCTATGGAAGTCCCAGCGCTAATTCTCAAGCTCTTTTTTCAAAGCATTCCTAAACCCCCTCTCTTTGTGTGACTCAGTATGATAATTTTTAAACAAATACATATGTGTCAATTAAATTAAAATATACCCATGGTTGTTCTCTAAGTATCCCAGTGTCTTTTACATACTGCACATCCACTTTTCTTAGATGACGGTTGCTCCACAGAAAGGTCATCTGCATTTTATATTGAAAAGATAAAGCCCAGAGAACATGTTCTCTGTGTTGCATTTGTAAAGAAGCAAATCCTATTAATTGAAACAAGGATAAGTCCGCAAAGTTCTTTGTTAAATAGGTAACATTATAGGTATTGTGTTAGCAATAATATAAAGAGCAGAAATGACATAATGATTATTTCTCTTAGAGCACTCTGGAAAGCATTCAATCATTAGGTCCTGCAGCCATTCACTGTGGACTCCAGACTAATACTTTCATTTTCAAATGTCAATTTCTGCTGTTAAATTAAATGAAAATGTGGATTAGTGTGATACATCATCATCTAAAGTAACTCCTGAGGAAATCACTAGAGTAATGCCATTAGCGCTTCCTGCATTGTCTAAAACATTTGGGTGTCCTGAAGTGGGCTGTGTGGTTTGTTGCAGGCACTGCCTGCTGAGATCTTCCTTCAGCCAAGGCTGTGAACACCCTGTCTTCCTGTCATCTGATGGGACTTGGGACTGGCAGAAGGATGTGCTGCCACTGGAAGAGCCACGGCAGCTCAGCTTACCTCTGTCCAGAGGGGGACTCAGTTAACTGATGTCTGTACAGCCACACTGGGAGTCTGTGCCAAGGTGGTGGTGGACAGGAATGGCACAGGTGGTCACTGTACCGGATAGAGCCCAATCCAGTCAGTTCCAGACAGCTCCACTGCAGGACATGGCTGAGCCAGCAGACAAGATTGTGTCAGCATTGGAAAAACAGATTTCAGAAAGGGCAAAATGGTTCATGGTCACACGAGGAGTAATGAAAAGTGTGTGAGAAGCAGCCCTGAGAAGACCAGAGCAGTGAGTAAGGAGAGGAAGGAGGTGCTCCAGGTGCTGGTGCAGAGATTCCCCTGCAGCCCGTGGTAGAGACTATGGTGAGGCAGCTGTGCCTCTGAAGTCCATTGAGGTCCATGGTAAAGCAAAGATCCACATCTGCCTGCAGTCCATGGAGGACCACATGCTGGAGCACAGGGATATTCTCTGAAGCAACTGCAGCCTGAGATGACCCCACACTGGAGCATGGAAAAATTGTGAGAAGGAAGGAGCAGTTATGGACTGGCTCAAAACCTCCTATTTCCAAACCCCCTGCACTGCTCAGAAGGGGAGAGAGATGAGAGAATGGTCATGAATTAAGGAGCGAAGTTGAGCCTGGAAAGAAGTGGGATGGTGGTTGCAGGGAATTTCTTGTTTTAATTTGCCTTATTTCCCCCCATTTTAATCTATATTAATTGACAATAAATGAAATTAATTTTACCCAAATAAAGTCTGGTGATAAGTGGTAAGTGATCTCCCTGTGTTTATCACAACCCAAGAGCTTTTTGAGCTTACTTTCTTCCCTCATCCTGCTGAGACAGGGGAGCAAGAGAATAGCTGGGTGGATATGTGGCAAACAGCCAAGGTCAAATCACCACAAAAACATTAGAATAACCATGATTTTTCTAAGGAAGATACATATAATTTTGCTATGTAATACCTTTGCTGTGCAAGAAGAGCCATGAACTAGAGGCTCCAGAAAGAAAATTCTGAAAAGATGTCCTTCTGGACACTTCTCTGAAGTCTACATTGAAGTTTGGCTAGGTCTGCCTCACAAAAAGGTGCTATTTGAGCCCAAAACTCTTGCAGGTTTTGACAACATAGAGTATATGAATTAATATTTCCAATCTGCCCCTATCCCTCTATTTCTTCATGTTTCACTAAGCTCATAATGCAATCAGTTGGAAAGACACTACTCTGTCCTCTTCAGTTTATGCTGGAATTATCTTAAAGGAAAGCCAACTGGGTACAGAACAGTTTTGCAACTGACGCAACACTAAATCTTCTAAATATCATCTATGATATCAGTAGGGAAGAAACACAAATATTTCACAATCCTTTCTGCTGAATTGAGAAATTCACATACTTGGTATCTAACATGGACTTCACAAGGAGTCCTGAGCTCCTCATGTAATAGGATTGTGACTGCAACACAAGAGGAACATCTCATGCACACGTTGCAGATGAAGATCAATTATAGATTTGCTTTAAAACCACTTCAAAGACTTCTAACCTGTATCAGTATCATCGGAAGGCTGGAAATTAACCTGAGAAAGCAATGAGAGATCTGCTCATTGCGTATACAGACCAAACAGATACCAATGTTCAGCAATGCATCTGTAGAAATTCTCCACTGAACTTCACAATCTCAACACAATCGCCCTCACACGCTGAAGCTTTGGTTGCCAACCTCTCCAAAATAATCTGAAACCTGAGGTTGGAGAAATTTATTCATTTTGCACCAGATACCAAGCACTGGCAGTTACCAGAAGTCTCCTCTAATTTCAATAAGAAGGGGAGACACTTCCAGGACACGTGTAGCAATTTGCAGATCAAGCTCTACAGAAACATTTCCAGGCACTTACCAAGCAAATGGGAAGTAAAACAGGTGTGAAAGTCAAGCCAGTAGAGGGCAATAGACCCCAGTGTACATGAACAACACATGAAGCCCTCAGTAAAAAAACTGTCTCCAACCTGAACCTTAGGGTCTGCAGGTAGAGGATAAGTAGATGGGGATGGAAGAAAAGTCAGAATTCTCATAAAATCCTTGATGAATCTTCCTAATCCTAAGGGTAAAGCTGTTCTGACTTGCTCTGTCTGATAATATTTGTTCTCCTCCATAATAACAAAATTGGTTTCAAACGAAATCGTCATATGGCATAAGATATCACTTATTTGGTTATAAATACTGCTACTGAGCTGCATCACCTATAAATTAATCAATGTCAGGAATTAAAAGAAATATCTGTTGGTTGAGAGAAAACTTCACCAGGGTAAAAGTATGAGGTTATGTTAGGGTGCCTTGGCTTAGAAAACAGTATTTTTTCACTTTTACATGTTGCAGTAGCGGTAGGAATGTGTATTTTATTGCTAAGACGTGAGCCCCAAGTACTGTAAAGGTAAATTCAAAAGAGCAAAACCTGGCATTAAATTAAATGGCAATGATTATTTGAAAGCCATAATAGAAAATCAGTAGACAACCCTAGGATTTGTTTGAAAGACAAGGTCTTTTAGAGTAACTTTGAAAAAGTGCTGATATTGGTCACATCTTCTCTAATGCTGAAGACTGGACTGCAACTGTCAGAGAAGTGACAGCTGGGCTAAAATATGACAGATCCCTCCCCAATCCACGTCAGAACTTCAGAGCTACTGCGTTGACACTTGGTGCTCTGAAAATTATACAGCCAGGAAGAACCAGGGAAAAGACTAGGAAAGAAAAGTAAGTTGTCAGCAGACAGGAAAATGAAGGCTAAGTAACAAAAAGAGAAGTGAAAGCTTTTAAGCAGATAAAAAATCACAGGAGAAGGTGTCAGGAGTAATGCCATTAGCGATGACAAATGGAAATCATTGATTAAGAAAGTACTGAAAACAGGCAAGGCAAAAAAAAATGTCTCTGAGCTTTTATTCAGCAGTTTCATATCTTTCCAAGATTCCTACAACCATTTCTTTCAAATGCAGAAACTATATTAATCACAATAAAAGCACTGATCAAATCTTTGTCAGCCTATAAAATGAGTTAGATCTTTCAGGAGAATTGCCTGTCTATTGTGATACAAGCCTAATACCTGAATATCAGCGATTTACTGTTATTGTTTTGGCTAGATTACAAGACTTGGAAAATGTGATTAGAAGTTGCTGTGGAGGCAGAGAGTATTTTATACAGTTGTGCAGATCAGAGGGCCTGCCTAGTCAAGTATTCTTTATCCAGAGTTAGTCAACAGTATCTTATATTTCAGAAGATGATGAAATTATTCCTGATCCATTTTCTGGGAAGTCCACAACATTCCAGTCACTCCAGTACTATTCGTTCTCCCTCTGAGTCCATTAAATTCTACGGCAGAAAGAGCTGTACTGAAATCAACAGAAGTTTTGTCTTTGACTTCAACAGGGCCAAGATTTTTCCCACATTCTTTTGCCTGCAGTCCATGAAGACTGATCACAATTTAAAAAGCTGAATCCTAGAACCCATTTCTGCCACGCACACTTAGCTCCTCAAGTAGACCTCTTGTCCAGAAGATATTCTTACTTCTGGAGTTCTCAGTGTATTCCTCTTCTCTGTGTCTGGCTTTAGAGATGAAGTACTTCAGAAATTTGCCTGTCTTTATATTTTTTAATTTGTCAGAATTGAACATGCTGTAGGTAGTAAACAAATATTCTTCAAAGAATAACTGCAATAATAAGATAGTCAATTTTGTAATGAAGCATACTGAGATGCTATCTGGAATTACTTGCCACAGAAATTCTGAGAAATTTTGAAATTGCTGATAAATAGATGAAATAGACTTCTTAGAAACAAATCAATGACAGCTATTTGGGAAAGAGAAGGAAAATTACCAATAATCACAGTGATGCAGTCAGTAACTTATTAACCATTTATAGTTGGTGCTACAGGGAAATGTAATAGACTATGTGATGCCAGCTACATTTTTTTCTTTTTTCTTCTTATTTCTTTTTTAGAAAGACACAGGAGTTTCACATGTGCTCCCAACACTTAATGTCCTTAGAAAAAAATACAAGATTGGTATTTTTAACACAAACCAGAGTTACACAATTTCCAGCTAAGTCAGAGTGATGTCATTTATCTTTTTTTCAAAATAGCTAAGAAAACAATCAAATGTCTTAAATGAGAAGGTGACTGCAGACAGTCCTTGCTAGTTTCATCCACTAATGAAGTGAATAGCAAGAGAATAACAGCAGTATTTGACATTTCTCTTGAGTCTTTCATCCCAAATCACCTTAATCAATTTCATATCCATTTAGACACATCTTTTAGCACTTACATATCACTGAAATTAAACCACAGAAACGGTAGGGCAATACACATCAAAAGAAAAATCTGTTTTATTCTGAAGTTCAAAAAGGGAAGGATTTTTTTTTTAGCAATTGAGACTATATGGGAAGATGTTCAAGAGACTGAACAGATATTCTATCCATGAAAAAGTTATGGCAGAACGCTGTTTCTGAAATGGATTAAGGACCTTAGGATAGTTTCCAATCCAGGTAAAGATGAGGGAGGGAAAAAAGATCCATGTTATGACGTTTGTTTGACTGAATGTTTACTATAGGTGAAGTTTTTCCCATTTAGTCTTCTGGTTTTTAGCAGATAATAAGCCCCTCCCCCCCCCATAATCGAAATAAACATTGACTGAGTGGTGAAAGCCATTTGAAAGGCTTTAAGCTCTGAGCCTTTAAAAATACACCTATATGTTTAATATGACTAATTCCACTGAAAATGTAATAAAATTCAGTCAATTCATTGTATAAAAAGTGTCATACTAAGTTTGAGGTAATTATATGACATTTAATTTAATGGTAACTATTATCATCAATAAAATATTTGGATAGCCCAAGTCTATCTGCAGTATATTGGGATATTATGGACAAGGTTAAGAAATATCTATTCCTTAGTCTTAGGTTTGCATTTACATTGGCTGAAACCAAATCCAATTTTTTTCTGATGAAAATGTATAGAAAGAGTGTTTTTTAGGTCAGCTTTGAATCTTTCATGGAAGTTTGACTCCTTGAGTTGTGAATCTTTGGGAAACCTAACTTTTACTAATCTAGAAAAGAAATCTCTTTAATCAACCAGATGTATTGTTAATCTAGCATTATTCCATTTTTAGTCTCATTAAGTAATATAACTTTATGTTCTTAGGACATATCTCTTTTTCCTGAAAGCAATAGATTAAAATTTTTACCTGAACGAGCATACAAGGACTTGAGAATGTGTTGAGTGAGAAGCCTGGCAAAGCCTATGTTTACAGAAACATTTTTCTTTACACCATTCTCTTGGCAAAAATAAGATGCATAAAAAAAGGTGAGCCTATTTCATGTTCCAGCAAATGAAGATCTGCACTTACTCAAATTCATAGAGCCTCCTGCTTCACTCTTTTGTATATGATACAGACATACAAGATTCATTGGGGCATATATCATATGTATTTTTTGTTGAATATTCATCTGACTCAGAAAATTGTATTTGCCATCTGGAAAATGCTTTGTATGACATGGTTAGATCAAAGTTAACTGATGGAACCAAAAGATGAAACCAGAGCACACTGCTCAGGCTGATCTGCCCAAGATGGCAGTGCTGAAATGCAGGCAGTAAAGAAGGCCAGGCAGCGTAATTTAAAACTCTGGCCAAAAGAAACAGGCTATTGCATATAAGTTTAATCATGTCACAGTTTACATAATTTCAGGTTAAATTAAATGCACTTGAAAGTTTTGAAGAACTGCAAAACCAAGTGACAAGCGATATGTATTATTAAGGATTGTATAGGTAATTTTGAGTACTTTTATTAGTATCTAATTCTGTTAGCTGGAAAAGCTATGATGGAAAAAAAATTAACTAAAGCAAGATTATTTAGATTGGAAGATCAGCCTATTCAGTCTTAGGTAATCTTCGAATATTACAGGCACCAAACTTGGAGAATATTATTAGTATCCTGCAGGAAGCAGGGAGAAATAATAAAAAGGAAAACTTCTTTTTCAGTGGAACAAGACGACAACAAGACACAGGATAAAGAAGTTGAGAACAATTATTCAGATTTAGAGAATAATAATGGTCCTCTAGCAGATGTTAAAGTGAATTTGCCTTAATGAATTCGTGTATGTGAATAAATGCATATACACATAGGCACTCATATAGCCCTTACCTCTGAAGTTAGTGCTTAGCTCAAAAAAGTTGCCTGGATTAAACAGAGACTAATGGAACATCATACAAAAAACCAAATTCTTTCTGCTGGTCTAAGTAATTTCATATATCTTTATATCTTCAAATCACAGTACCCATTTCACTTACATTCCACTATTGGCAGCTATGACATTTTGGGAAAATAAGATGCTTTTATAACGATATACTAATATAATAATAATTTTAAGCAGTATTGTCACAATGAATGTTCAGATCCTTCCTTTTGAATGAAGGAGTACACTAGAAGGGCTGGGAAATTCCTAGTTCCATCTCTAAACTAACAAGAAGGAAGGCATACATATAAAGGAGAAACCAGTCAGAAAATTGCTAATTCCAGAGGGAATTAAAGGGAGGAGTTTCAATTTCTGTCTGATTTCTGGTAAAGGCTTATGGCCTAGCAAACTTCTTTTTGGTCATTATTGGCAGATCTGTTTCTTTTGTGCTGTATTCTGAACAGGCTTTACGAATTAAAGAGTGTTGGGAATAATCAATGCTTAAGAAATCTCTAAGGAAACCCATAATCTACATGAAATTATCTTCATTTAATAAATTACATCAGTTCTTTGGGTTAATAAAATAGGAGTAGATTGTGACTCTAGCAGATCACTGGAAGTAGGAAGGTTTGGAAAAGATTAAAAACCCCAAGATGTTATATTCCGTTTCTGTTATCTCAGTAGTTCAATGGGAAAGAAGGATATTCTTTAGCCCAATGTGTATCTAAGTTGGTTTTCAATTCTGTTAAAATCAGTTTTAGAAACCTCACTCAGAATATTTTATGGAAAGCTACATTTCAAAGGGTTCTGAAGACTTCCCAGTGAATAAGCTCTGTAATCCCTTCAGAGATTTTCACTTTATAAATAAGCAGTAAATTGTTGTAATCCAAATTGAGAAGCAGAAATCAGCATATCAGCCTTGTGATTTCTCTCACTATAAGAAGGTGGACAGATAAATCCTTATTGCACACACCTTAAGATTTATTGGTGTGAACTCACAGATACAATAATATAAGATATATGTTGTATTTGCTGTATCTTTGCCATGTCTTCTTTATTCAGTCTCTAATTCATTATATTAAATTTGGAAGTTATTTAAAATATTCCAGGCCAAGATTTTCCACATTTTCCTCTCACACAACCTTAAAAAGAGGTACAATTTTCAGAAAAATTAGTTGTTCAGCTGTTGAAAAAGCAGCTGTCAGTTATTTTAGAGTCCCAATATATATTCATTTTTAAAGACTGTGTCCTTCAAATTTATGTGGAGCAGTGCTATGGATCTGTAATACTTGGCTGTAGCTCCTTCTCTCCTTTATGCTTTGCTTTCAGTGGGACGTCAGGGAGTCTTACAATTTTAAAATTTACTACAGAGTGGGTATTTTGGTATTCAGAATCTACAGTTCTTAATTGTTCCTACTTCCTCTCTGTTCCCCAGTTTCCTTCATTCCTTCATGAACCAGAGACTGTTGGTGGAGTTGTGCAATGTGGTTAAGTCTATGGGATGAGAGTGGATAATACCGATAACAGAAGGTGCCCAGCAGGAGGACGAAGGAAATTCAGCATCCTCAAATACATGTGAGTGAGTGCTGCCCTGCTGTGCCCCGTGCACACGCAGATCCATCCACCCGCTGCAGTTCTCTCCCTGCTCTGCTCTCAGAGGTCTACCTCAGCAGAGAGAGCAGGTAATGGCCTCTGTGCCTAACCCTTCCCATTTCACAGTCTCATAAAGCTCTGCAGAAACATGCTAAGTCATAAACTGGGCCAGACAAGATGTCAAAACCCTGCTATTTCTTTGCTGTAGCAAAGGTTAGCTCTGCAGGGGGAGGGGGCAAAATGTGGCTGCTTTTCTTGTCCTAGAGTAATCCTCTATCCAGTGGCAAAAAATAGTTTAGGGAGTTTGGAGTTGGAATCCTCAGAGGCAAATCACTTTGGGAAGGTGAATAAAGATGAGCACTTTGCCATTATCTAACTCTTTGCAGTTTTACTTAAAAGGCCTAACTGCAGAATGAGGATGAGCTTTGAGTATGTTGCACAAAACAAAAATACTCTCTGCAGCTCATCCATAGGTGCCACCTCCTGGTGTCACCTGGGGCATCAGCAGCTGAGAAGTTCCAGTCTCAGATGTCTAATGAGCAATCACAAGATTTTGTCTTGGTAAATTAGTATTAATTATTATAAAACTATCAAGCAGAAGAGGAATACCCTCAACAGCCTGCACCTTTGATCCAAAACAGATGTTTTGGTTTTCCATAGGCAAAGACAGAGAGGATATTTGAGAGTGTTTCATTGTCAAACAAAACTTAGCATTTTTAGTCTACGTAGAGATAAATTATGCACAATCAATGATGAGCTGTAAGGAGCAGGATGGAGTCAAAGGAGAGACTGAGATGGAGAAAGAAAGAGTAAAGGAAAAAACTACAAACTAAAAAATGTCTACCTGATAACCACGGGAAAGAAGAGAGGAGCCCTTAAAACTTTCCCCATCCAATTCCATTTGTCTTGTCTTTTCTCCTGTAGTGATTCATTTTGCTGAGGAGCCTAGAGTGCTCAGCTTTGTGGAGTACAAGGGCAGTGTAGCAATAAATACATGTTATTTGGGATGAAGAGCAAGAAGTGGGTAGACTTTCTATTGCTCATATTAGAAATGTATAAAATCAGTTTGCCTGGGTTTTCTACTGGCATGGGCAAAGTAAGCCCCAGTTAACTCGTGGCCGCTCGGGGACAAAGAGGCATCTCTAACAGGTGCTGGCACAGGGAAAGGAAGGTCTTCAGGTTGTTACAGATGAGGTGTTGTTCCTCATCCTCTATACAGACCTTTACCAACAAAATTCAGTGCTGTGCACAGCTAAGAATTTGCTCTAAACCAGGCCTATTACAGCCCCCCTCACTACAGGTTTCTGAACACTGAATATTAGCTGACTGATATTAGCTGCCAAGGAAAACCCTGAACTGCCTTTTTCCACATCACCATCTGCTCATTTTACCACCACTTATTTCCTGCTGACACAGGTGTTTTTGTCACTGTGCTAGAAACTGGATCAGGGAATTAAAAATCACCTTTCTGAGTGAAGTCTTCACTCCCACTTTCACCAAGTGGGAGACACAAATACTTGTGCCAGTAGAAGAAGAGCAGGAGTAGAAGAGAGAGCAGGGGAGATAGGAGTGTGATTGCTTCTTCTGGCAGCATCTCCAGCTTGAAGTGTTCCTGAAATTGTGGTCTCAGGCAGAATGAGCTCTCATGAGAATGAGAAAAGGGCCTGTCTCACCCAAGGCATGTTCCCAGCAATCACATGATGTCTTGTGCAGCAGCAGTCAGATCCAACACTTCCTATAGTCCCTGGAACTTTGCTATCCTTGTACAATAAATAGCCTTTTGAACTTGTTAGGGTTAACCTTTATTAAGTGCGTGTTTGACCACTATTATATTTTTTGGAGGTTTACTTTTTAATATAATCACACATTTCACACATTTCACACTTTCTCCATTAATTCCAGTCCTCATGTTCTGATCTGAAATTCCTATCCTTTTTGTATATTTAGGCTTTCTGGTGTCCTGCTGCCAAATATCTTTATCATCTTAGACTGTATGCAGGGTAAACCCTGCCCTTTAATACTCTGCCAGTAATCCAGGCAGTTCTTCTGTGCTATTCCACGTCTCCTCACCAGAAGTAATGTAGGACAGTTAACAGAGCATTTCCCATGAAAAGTATTTTAATATACTATGGCATAGAGAAGAGGATATAGCATAATCACAAAAAGCAGAAATCTATAGCTTTAATTTGAAGGTGACATTAGAGATTGCTTGAGTGAATCTTCAAATACAAGAATTCTATGATTTGTTAAAAATCTGCACTTTTTTTTTTTTTTTTTTTTTACTAAATACTTAAGGTAGTTTACGGTTTGTCTGTAGAGTGGCTTACATTAAAGAACTATCAGGAATACTCAATTAAATGTTGAACATAGACACAAATCGGGCTTTTCTTCTCTCAAACCAAAAACTTCCTAGAATGAGAGTCGAAATAAAACTTATTAAGTTCCAAGTAAAACCCATTAAAATGTGTTGAAAGAAGTCCTTTTTAAGAAAATAAGTTTTCACAACAGCACTGAAACATTTTGTGTTAAAAGAAATAATCTTTGTCCTTTTCTGGGCAAGAAGAACTGGCTTGTCTTAAAAGAGCTGGTAATTACAACGGCTTGGAATGGATGGCCACGTTCTGTGCTATGAAACTGGAAGCATGGGAGTTTTCATAGTTGTTGTCTCTTTATTTGTATTACTAGAAACCAAAGATTTGCCCACAAAAGTTATAATGTAAGACAACAGAAAATAGGACTACGATCTATTTGATTAAGTGCAGATATCTGCTATGTACCTCTGTCTCCAACTGAGCTAAATAATAGGATCACCACTCACCCAGTAGCAGGAAACATTTCCTCCTTCCTAAAGTTGATGCCTGTATACAAGATGAATCTAAAAATGCTTCTGTCTTTAAAGCTGACCTAGACAGAGACAGCAGATTGCAGATATCAAAAGGTTGGGTAAAGCTGCTCCAGCCACTCTCATCAGACAAGGGGAACCAGTCAGTAGAGGCAATGACAACACCAGTAAATCAAAAGTGGTCAAAGCCATTTTCTAGTCTTAGGAGACTGGCACAGAGTTTTGCTTGCAAACCTGCTGATCCCCAAAACGTGCCCATACACTGAAGCAGTGTGCCAGGTGGCTCAGGATGTAACACATGGCCCCTTGTGCTTGCTGCTTCCTGTTGGAAGGAATGTCCTCAAGGGGATGGGCACAACTCATTCCTGCCTCTTTCCCTGAGAGCTGGGAATTGTCTCCTCTGTGATAATTCCCTAGCTGTGCCAGGGATCTGGTAAGAGGCATGTAGCTTGCCCTGGCCAAAGTGTGCCAGGGACTGCTCTTCAGTCATTATCCAACTCCTGTGAATATTCCGATCTTGATTTACAGATAATATAGAGGTTTGTCAAAGAGTTGTGTTGATAAGTGTGAGAGCAATGTCAGTGCATCAGCATTTTATGCTTAATTGTAGAGGTTAATATATAATTAATATATTGCAGTGAGTTATTATGAAAATATAAATAGATGGAAGAGTCTTTGTGCTCCAGTTAAGAGCCACATGTTTAATGGGGTATTTTGTACTGGCATCCAGCTCTGACCCCAAAGGCCTGTGTATTAGAAAGCTCTTGATATGCTCCATCATTTCCACCTAGAGATGTGCTTGAGGTTTTTTTTGGCCTTTGTCTTCAATTGCTCCCCATTGTATATACTACAATCATAAGGGAGAAACATAAGTTAACTGAGTTATGAATGTTTATAACCACAAAATTATTTAGGTTAAAAGGGATCTCTGGATATCATCCAGTCTGAACCCTTCCAGTGGGTGGCTATGAACATCTAATAAGGTCCTGCTCTGAACATTCAACTGACTCTCTAATAAAATGAGGATCATATTTTGCATTTACAATTGGATGTCCAAACTACGCAATGTGAATGACACCCTTAGGGAACATTAACTTTGAAAAATCACCTTATCTTTCTGAAAGGTTTCCACATCTCATACTTTCATACTCTGAAATATATTTCTTGTTTCCTCAGATTCTGGCAGAGAGGAAAATACCCTACTTTGATTAAAAGGGAAAGAAAATATTCCCATTTTGCTTTTCAAGTTTTTTATCTTTACAAAATAAGTGCTAAGTACATATGCAGTTCCATTTGTTGAAATGATCATTTGAAAAGCCTTCCTAATCCATTTGTACCCTCCTTTATTGTCTTGTTTTCTTAAAAGAATGCTATACTGAGAAGAGAGCTACCTTTATGTTGGGGCTTTGTTTTTTATACTACATATCATAAAAGAAATTATTTCATTCAGAAATAAAGCCACAGCAGCTGCATTTCCTTTGCAAAAAAGTGTCGACCTGAAGCCATTCTGTGGCAAATTTAAGCCCAGTGTCATAACAGAAGTTTTTGTTCTTTTTTTAAACGTATTTCTTTCCTCTTCTTTCATATTTCTTCTTTGGCCAACTCCACTGACATTGTATCAGCACTGATGGAGCTGTTTGGAGGTAGGTGACAGAACTGTCACTGTATCAATCTCACCATTAAGTTGTCAATTCCACAGTAGCATTTGGAATTGAATCAGACAGTTCCACTGACACTGTAACCACAGCGTGTGAAAGACACTTCTATTCCTTTGGATGTGCAGGAGACACTTTCATTTACAGAAAGGAACCACTGACATTCTTGTTCTGAACACAAAGATTAGTCAGACTCTTCAGAGAAATCAAAGGAAGTTGGTGTCAGTACAAACTGTACCTCCACCAGGTTTCAGGTGTCCCAACTGTCCAGCATAATTGTGCATTACAGTTAAACTTCCAAACTTGTAGTGAATTCTTTCAAAAACATTCTATTGTTTGTTGATTTTATATCCCCACCCACTGTCAACACAATCTTATAAACACAGGTTTCTTTGTGATTTATAATAAATAAGGTTGTAAGATAACTAGGCCATTTCATCTATTGAAAGCACCCTGCTTCCCCTCCATACAGAACGAAGCAGACTGCTCATTCATTCTGTTCATTTTCTTCTGCATCAGCACCTATTGTGATACTTCTTTTTTTCTTTTTTTTAAAAACTTCATACATTTATAAATCTCCCTGGATGAGAGTCAGGACCTGCTACTAGCAGATTGTATTTTTATATTCTCAAGCTGGCTGTACTTGGGACAACAGAGTTCTGACCTATGTCAAGATATGGCCGTAGTTAAAACTAAATAGGAAATAATCAAGGACGCTGCTGTTGGAACAAAAAGTCCCTAGATTCTTGGCACAAATTTAAACCTTATAATAGCATATTAAGACCTGATAACAATATTCATGTGCACTTACATGAGCTGCTTATATGTGGGGCTGCTGTTATAAGAGGAAGGCATTAACAATATGAGTAGACTTTACAAATAGTAGAACCACAAAGGAAAATTTGAGGTCATCAGCTTCTACAATTATGGAGACAGACATGCAATATTAAACACTGTTTTGAATGCTGATTAAAGACATACTGCATTGGTCAGCAATAGTTTTATAATTAGAACAGAAATTTGGATTAATCTTGCTGTCCTCAAAAGATAAAAAGGTGAAAATATTTGGTTTTTTTAAATT
Organism: Pachyramphus minor; assembly: GCA_013397135.1. Classification (NCBI taxonomy): domain Eukaryota; kingdom Metazoa; phylum Chordata; class Aves; order Passeriformes; family Tyrannidae; genus Pachyramphus; species Pachyramphus minor. Next base: position 699,361 of record VYXB01009285.1, on the reverse strand, counting down.
TTAACTCTCTGTACTTATATGAACTTTCTCTCTCTCTGTGAATATATATGTATATAGAGTTTATATTCCTACATAGAGTGTGCATATATACATATATATATATAATCTTACATATGGACCACTTTTTGCATGTTGCATCTTTTTCAAAAGGCAAAAAATTCAAGCACAGAGCTCATATCTCCAAAACTGGTTCTCCCTGCATTTAAAAGCCTTTTTTTTTTTTCTCTATTACTGTTATTATTTTTTTAATCTTGGGAAATTAAAAAGAGACTGAAAATTCATAAGGTTTTACATATGAATTCACTGGAAGAATGAATCACAGGAAGAAGTTTTTTCTGGTGTGGTGCTTTTAAAATTAAGCTCTAGAACATTTGCACTCTAACATCATAAACAGATTTTACCATTTTGTATTACTTTAAACATTATTCTGTATGAGAGTGAACAAACTCTCAACTATGGATCTGAGACAAAATCTATGGAAAAAGGAAATTACAGCATAATGGAAATGATGGCTGGGAGCCATACCACCCTGAGCTGTTAGCTCATCCCAACAGCTCAGCCAAGCTGAGGTGATTTGGTCAGTGCTCAGATTTGGGATCTCTGAGGAAACCTCCAAGATTGCTGGAGGAAGTGGTGGTGGCAGCACTGTAGGTGGTACTCTCTATTCTTGAGTCATCATTGGGTCAATAACCTGTGTGATGGGAGCTAGCAGGATTTCCTGGAAGAGTTGTGGGCAAGATGTGAAACCACAGTCCTGAGTATCAGGGATTATTTCAAGACCACCATGGACTTTGTGTGAGGGGTAGAACTAGTAACCCTGGGGTACTGATCACATTTCAGCCTTTCTTATTCAAAATTATTCCAGCATTTGCTCCTCTTTGGGGTAGCAGAACAAAACCAGTAACGTAAGGCCCGGATGCTGGAGTGCTGAAAAGAGTTCAAATCCCATTGAAATAGACTTTTACTCTAAATCCTGTCATTAACTTGAATGAGATTTAGACCACATCTAGAGCCCTTAGTGTAGAAGGACTGTGACAGGGCTAATGTGTTTTTGAAGGAGCTCCTCTCTTTTCATGCCTTTCCCATTTCAGCAATGCTGCCTCTGCCTTTCAGCCATAATCACCAGCCATTACTCAGAGATGCTGTCAGGCCCTGTCATGCTCCCAGAGCAGCTCAGCTCTAGATTGTTTTCCTCCCCAACCCCACTATGGTGTAGTGACACTATGACATTACATTGTCCCCAGAAACGACATGAATCTGATTTATAACTGGTGGTAAAACTTTATTATTCAAGTTTAGATGTAACAGACATCTTTGCTGCCTGAAGATTGTTTGCATAAGAAATACACCAAGAACATGTTTGTGAGTAGAAATGAACATGCACTATGAAACTCAAAAAACAAAACAAAACAAAAAACCCAAAACGAAACAAAACAAAAACACATCCATATGTTGTAAGGACAAAACATTAAGAGCCAGCATTCTAGAGTCAAATCAGGGCTACAAGTTTAATGATGGTTTTTAGCAAAATGAAGTCATTCTTTATGAAGTCCTTTTTTTTTTTTTTCCTTTTCCTGCTGGTGAATTTTCTATAAGCTAAATTTACAATGGCATTTTGAGATGTTTCCTTTTCTCCTGTTCTCCTACACTGAGCTCAGAGGCCAAAATGATAGGAATGGAAAACTGTGTAGCTGTTAAAGTGTTTTTACTTTACTGAGTGTAATTTTGCTTTGCTAGTAAAGGAATTTTACTTTGCTAAGTGTCAGGTGGCTATTAAATTACTGGTTTTATCCTCTTAAAAAGAGGTAAATTGGGGTGTATGTGATTACTATATAGGTAGCACTTCACCAACTGCCAGCATTCCAGAGCTGGCTGAATGAAATGAAATTATGAGGAAGAGGATACAGAGGAATCCTATTCCGAGGTGAGAAAATAATGTAATTTTACTTGGCCCATCTTAACTTTAGAGAACTTTATCTATCACATTTGGGATACGTTGACAAATTGCTCGCTGTTCTTTGCCAAGCATAACCGTCTCCACAGAAGCAGAAGGAAATATATCTACCCTTCTGGCTGCACAGAAGTGAACTTCTAATCTCCTTGGGTTTTCCTGAACCAGTATTAGGAATTAGCATGTTAAGTCAGCCAAGAAAAGTCAATACAGGAGCAAAAATGGGAATATATTTAGATATTCTGGGTAAAAAGCAGATGGTAGACAACAACCTTAGCACATAAAGCAAGTAGTTATGACTACAAAACAACACTGTCCACTCCAAGGATGGACCTAAAAGTCTGTCCCATGGTTGCCAAATCAATTCTTCCCATTGCACAACCACTGTGTTTTAGCACTGTATGCCATTAGCATCAGTCACTTGTCCTGCTGCCCCTCCAACTGCAAAAATAATCTCTTGCTCACAGTATGCCTCAACCTTTTGAGATGTCTCTATTTTCGCTCTCCTTAAAACCGTCACAATGTGACACCTTTCATAGGTAAAACCAAGATATGAGTATCCAGTGTCCCTCCTCCTTTCTGGAAGGTCCATAAATTAAGGGAAGAGTTTCACCAGTGGCAATTAGGGGCAAAACTTCTTTTGGAAAGTTAAGCACCTGAACACAAATTGTGCTCTGGAACATATTCATCTCCCCCAGGGGAGAGGGGGCAGCAGCCATGAAATGATAGCTTAGAGACAGTCCAGTTTGCAGAAGATGCCGCATGATGGTTCCATCTACAGAAAGGGTTAATGGAAACATTGTGCCTGTTCTGCAGCCTGGTTAGTGACAGGCACCACAAATCCTCTAGTTTTGAAACATCTACTTATTTTGTGGTCCAATTCGAGATATATTTTAAGATCTTAAACTATCATTCCTTAGTAATGGAACTTCATCAGCTTGAAGACACTGACAAATTGAGAACAAAGACTGATTCTTTGAAAGTTCAAATTTTAGTGCTGTAAGTTGATTAAAATGCAGTGGGTGCAGCAATTATTTCTGTGTGCTAACATCGGTTTCAATCTGAAAATTATTAAATAAGATTACTTGTTTCCAATGTCAGGATTTATTTTTATTTTTATTAGTATCCATTGTGAGGGGGTCTGGAAGAGGGATGGAGTCACCTCTCTTTTGTTAAGAAACAAAACTGTGCTCCCCCACCCATCCAAAGAGAACAGGCTATGGCAAAATCCCATTTCTTACAAAGTAGAAATCTTAGAACATCTCAATATGTCATGGCAAGAACAATGAGTTTTTTCAAATTTTATTTGCATCATCTAGGTATGCAATAGTAACATTCAAAAACCTGTCTTGTTCTTTGCACTCATAAGATTTCATTTCTCCTCAACCCCAAACCCTGATATGTGTATTTCCTGTTATTGGCCTCTGCTTCTGAGTTTAGCAAGAAGTGTTATGAAGTACAGGGTAGTGCTCAAGTCTTTCAATGCACATGTCCCCCTAAAATATTTTGCCATGAAGATGCAGCTTCTATCAATGAAGAAGCCAGAGGAACTGGTAGGTCTTAGATGAAGCAAATCAAACCAGTAACAACTGAAAACCGGCAGGCAGCTACCTCTGAAGCTGATAAAAATCACTGCTTAGTGAGTCTAACATCTTGGAAAAGCTGAAAAGGACACACACTGGACCCTGATGTAATGAAACGAGGGCAATCTATTTCAGTCCCCACAGAAAAAAAAAGAAACAAAAAATACCCAACAAAAATAAATCCACAAAAACCAAGTCAGAACTTATTATTGGAGAACAATAGTAAAAACATAACCAGACTTCATCTGGCACTGGTATCAAGCTGGAGATTCATCTAAAAAATAGAAGAAGAAGAATGTGGCCCAATATCCTTTGCTAACCTAGAATACTATTGAAGGGTTACAGAACTCAACCGCGAACAGATTGAGTGGGACTTTCCATATGCTGCTCACCAGAAAGAAGCAATGGGTGGAGCAGGAAGGAATGCAGCCTAATGCTGAACAACAGTCTGTCTGTGCCTAACAAATCAGAGAAACTGTGCAATAATATTTCACCTCTGTGAAAATATAACACCTAAATACTGCCAAGGTCAGCAAGACCTTTGGTGATCAACTGTGTAAGTGCTTCTCATGCTTGGTGATGTTTGTTGCCGGCTGCTTTAGGCACATTATTTCTCAAAAGACCATCAAAGTGCTGAATATTTAGGCCAGTTCCCCCCTGGTTTTCCTTTTGCCAACCCCTATAAGACATTTCCTATCACCTCTCCTTTCATCTTCCACCTCCCTGTTTAATCTGGTTAAGTATCTTATAAGTGCACCAAATTCTAGAAGGGAGAGTGGTGAGAGTCAGGTAAGTTAAATACAAGAACTTTTTTTTTTTTTTTATGATGCTTTAGTTTCAATTACATGAAAATCTGAGAAAGGCGGCATGTAAGTGAGATCAGAATAGGACCCTTTACATATAATCTCAAGTGAGGACTTAGTCCAGAGATATTTTTATAGAACATTTTAAAAAATAAAATGCATGAATGGAGAAATAAAAGACAACATAATATCAGAAAGACATTTTAAACTTCATTCGCTGCAACATTCATGAACCAGTTGAGCTACACCTGCCATCCAACCATAAGGAACTAAGACCCTGCACTGCGAAAAAGAAACAAACCCAAACAAAACAAAAAGCAACTGCGTAATATTGTAAAAATTGAGTGCAATGCTACTACAGAATGCAATAAAATATCAGTGCTGCGTCGTCAAACAGCACTTATCAAAATAATTTCTGAAATGTTTCTTCTGAAACACAGACAAAGCAATAAAAAGAGGATATATGTTTATCATTTTAAGCATAACAATGTGAGTTAAGAGCTTAAGAATACAAAAGTACTTGGAATGAATAGTGCTACCCTTTTTTTCCTAAGTAGGCATAAAAATATTTTCATTTCCTTCTTGTTTTTTCATACCATTAATATCAACAAATTTCATTCATTTCATGTTATCGTTTACAACTTTAATGCACACACACAGAAAAAAAGATACCTACTGCAATAGAAATAGTTGCTTCATTACCTTGTTTGCTACATTTGCAAATGTAAACAGCGAGGCAGAGCCAGAACTGACTCTAATGCATGATGGAATATCTTTGTTGCATACGTACACTGTAGAAAATAATTATTCAATATGTCAGGCACCATTATTTGAAATGTAATACATTAATATTTACTAGAAAAATAAGGTTTTTTTCTATTTGTTCTCCCAACTTCTTTAATGAAATAAGTTAATCTGACAGTGCATCCAGTAGCTTGTAATATCTTCTACATCCCTGTGGCAAAATAATAAACTACTGGTTGGGACACTATAATGAAAATGATTAAAGTCAGTTCTTGTACACCCTTGTAGCAAGCATGGAGGCTCGTCTAACAGCACCTTTAACCAATTATTTAATATTTAGTTATTTAGCCCTATTTCCCTGAGCAGTTATGCTGAGGAGCTTTCCCTTCATGGATAGTTTTTAAAAAGCTTTAAGTATTAAAAAGTACTATGAAGACATTTAATGCTACTTAGCAAAAGCTGGTATAAGTCTACTGAAGGGATTGACTGGTATGTATAGCAATGTTAAGCCTGTGGAGAAGTAACCTTAGACTTTAAGGTTTAGAAATGTAATATATTAAAAATATATTAAAATAAAATACAGCAGGTTACCTTGTTCTATGCAAATTAAACCCGGAGTGTGGCTTCTGTATTAGAGACTTCACTTGCACAAAATGGTTTTTCTAGACTAAAGTGTGCCAGAAAGAATGTAGTGATAAAATGGTAGCTAAAAATCAGCTGAGTCTGAGAAACACCTAGATGACATTGCTGCCAAAGCTCTGAGGACATGACCCTAAGGCATGTTGTAGGGCAGAAATTTGCCCAAATAAAAGAAAATGACCTTTTAACATCTGTATATTTAACACGTCTAGTTCTTATATACAATGTGCATATGTTCACTATACCCCTGCAGCAGTATATACATATACACATCTTTGCACTCTTGCCAGTTATGTCTCTTACACAACAGCAATTAATTGTCCGGTAAAATTTTCTCAAGATTATTCGCCATGATTCACTGCATTCTGGCTAGCTTTGGTGGGCCGTGTCCCATAGGATTATCTTCCTCCCCTTCTGGCCACCATCCAACTGTTCTTTTTTCTTGGTAACCCACTCAATAAAAAGGAAAAAAAAAAGAAAAAAGAAAAAAAAAAAAGGAAAAAATAAAGAAGAAAATGAAAAAAAAAGAAAATAACAAGGGATTTAATATTGGATAAGGCATGCTCTCTATATGAAGTGCTTTATAGGTCTTCACAAGACATTACAAGCTATTGAATTCCCATCAAGGAAACCTATTTCTGTTTAATTGTGCTAAGTGCTAAGGTTTACTCTTTAGGTTTTCCATTCTTTTCAGCTTGTGCATTGTTCCTGTGTAGGCCCCTCTGGATGTGAGTTGTGAAGTCATACTTGTCCGTGCAAAGATGCTGGCATATGCTGCACTGGAAAGGTCCACTGTCACCATGGCAACTCATATGCAAAGCATACATCACTTCATCCAGAAAGACAATGCCACAGTGCACACACTTGGTAGAAAGTTCATCTTGAGTACTTCTATCAACTTTCTCTGTTTTTACTACATTCAAGGGACCTTCATTTTTTACATTTGGTGGTGCCTTACTCTTTTCCTTGGAGGCACCATTTGCAGTTGGCCCAGGTCTGGAATGCTTTATCGCCAAATCTAGAGGAATGTCATTGTCTGATCCGACAGCTGAAAAATGAGGAGGCAGATTAAAGGTGGGATAAGGCACATAGTTTTGGCAAGGATTTGGTAGGCCAGGCACATGACTCAAGTAGTGTGGATTCCCAGGAACAGACAGCTTATATTTACTCCAGAATCTCAGCCAGTCAGCTTCACTCTGAAAGTCATTGTGTACAAATGGAAGTCCAAAAAGTGGGTACTGGTATTTTTCAATAGGGCTTCCAGGTGGTGAATAGTTTGGGTGTTTCGCAGGTCTCATGTATTTTTCAATGGGGCTGCCTCTCTCTGAACTTCCTTTCCCTTCTGATATCGATGAACTGTTTCCTGGGTCTCCAGTACTTTCCTGAGGACTTTTTATCTGAATGTGCAAAGGTTGCATCCTTTTGTGAATATCCAGAGTTTGGCTGACCAATATTGGCTGCTGAGCAGAATGGCTTTTAGTCAATGAACCTGGGGCCTCATATTTACTGAGGCTGGGAAGCTGAATTTCTCTCTGATGACCTTCAGGTAAATGATCCTCTGACCTCCTCTCTAAGGGGCTTCCATTGACTTGCTCCTCACTGTTACCCCTCTGCTGTTTGTTTAGCTGCTCAGCCTGAAGTGCCTCCGGGTTAAGGCGCTTTCTTGTTCGTCTCCTAATGATCTGCTCACCATTGTTCTGTTTAATGATGTTTAAAGGCCTGGGAGTCTGCATGGAACACACACATAATGAACAAAAGGAAAAAAGAAAGATACATTAAACAAATCTGCAAGATTATGCTCATTCAAATTTATCTTTTCTTTTCTGAAGAGCTATATTACAAAAGTCTTATGGGAATGACCAAATTTCAAGCCAAATGCTGGTCCATGACCCCTCAAGCTAAAAGTAAACTAGGAAATGGCTTGTTTTATCAACCTAAGTCAACTGTCATAGACATGCTATACTTGTTTACTTAAAAAGGCAAGAAGTATTCAAGCTGTCAAACCATTTATTACCTCTTATTCCTAAAAAGTTCTGAGGGAGATGTGTTGAAAGTGGGTGCTGAGAGCTGGGGATGAGGTGGGAGATGCAAGGCCCTGTCCACTAGTGTTTATTCAGTGCACCATGCCACAAAAGCTGGTATCGGGCAGGGGTTTGCACAGATCCCACTGCGACAAGAACTGAGCAACACTTACCTTGATATTCACTCTGCTTTGACATGGATAGAAAATGCAAGCAAACACAGGGCTTGCTGATCCCCATTGCTGTCACCCAGCAAAAGGGCTGCAGGTCCACTGTGGTGATGAGTGGGATGATGGTGGCTGGAAAGGGTCTAAGAAAGATGGAGAAGAAAGCCCACGAAAACTTCTCCTATGCACCAAAAGGTCTACCTGTACTTTGGCATCACTCCCCTTCCTTCATCCCTACTTCCTTTCTAAGTGTTACTGATGTTGTGCTACTAAGTCAAGAGGGAGAGCAGGCATTCCCTGAAGGCAGGAAAAAGGGATTTGTAAAGAAATAAGCATCTTAAAAGAGGCAGAGGAAAGAACCAAGCTAGGACTGCTGTTTCCATTTGCTACTATCCCACACCTGCTCTAAAGAAGCATCGGCTTCTTTAGAGAAGAATTGAAAAAACAAAAACACCTTTGCATGAAGAACAAAAAAAAATAGTACAAGGAAGGACTAGGAAAGGTCACTTTAACAGGAAAGCAATGGTATGTGAGTGAAAATGGTGCTGTACTGCCAGTATGTGTTGCTCCACTGGGTAGATGTTAGAGTAACAAAAACTACCTAAAAGACATTCAGTTTAGTGTGCAAGCAGTTGACGTTTGTCTTATCCAAATGCACATATAATCCTATTTTGGTTGGAGGCCAGAAAAGTGTCTCCCACTGTATTCCACTTGTATGTTTATTTAGAAATTTAAAAATTGTTTTAAAAAGCAGATTTAATTTTGGCTTACAGTCAATATCGAAAGTAATTTGTACCTTGAATGTAACTAAATTTTTCTATAGTCATAACTTCAAACTAGCATAAAAACATCCAGAGCTGGAAGAGCAACCATTCTATTACTTGTAGAGATCCAGGTTTTTTATTGACTTGCCATCTTCCTCTACACTTTCACCTATTTATTTCCCTGCAGTTGGCTTATTCTTAATGGTTAACTATGTTTTCGACAGTGCAGCTATTTTTTAAGACTTTACTTTCTATTAAAACACTGAATCAGAAGTAATACTCATTTTTATTTAGACTTTTAATAACAGAAATTTAAACTTGACAGAAAAACAGCACCTCAGCCAGCCTGCTCACACAGATCAAAGTGGAGACAAAATGATGTTAGAAAAAGTTAGAATATTTTCCATGTAAATTCTATTCAGATAAAGTTCATAGTTTGCAGAATCAATAGCCAATTACTATGTATAGGCATATACTCTTTATTACAACCTCAGTGTAATTTCCTCACCTTTTTATGACAATTGTAACACAGTCATACTGAGATGCTGTGTGAGGTGTTGCTATATTGTTGTTACTCGTATTAAGCTTTTATTTTTACACTACAGACCATTTTCATATGGCCTCCATATAACCCTTCAGTATTTTGGAAATACTTTTAGTCTTACTCTTCATGCTACAGATATGAAGACTGATTATCAAAGTAGTTAAAAGAAACACCTTCCTACCTTTGATTAGGGACCCTCACACAATTATTTGCAACTCTGGCTCCTCGAAGTTAGATGCCATGAGGAGTTAAAGGCTGTAGGTCCAATTTTCAAATTCTTCAGCATGCAAATGACTGTACTGATCTGATTCAACTAGTCCTTAGGTGATTAAAATGCACTATTAAGTGGTGAAAGCTATTCATTTTTCTTATTCATAGTAGTAAAGTGCAGATAGAAATATTCTGTATTTGGTTGCAGCCAAGGCAGACAGAAAAGTTTAAGCTCATTTCTTGCTCTTCAGTGGGGCATTACTCTTAGAATATAATGGAAACATTGCCAGAGCTTTACTTTTGAAATGGCCTACCTCAGATCCTTAATTATATGCTGTACATAATATATTTTGGATGATCACAAGTATTTTTTGCCATCTCTGTATCAACTAGCAATCTCTCTACTCCAAATACACGAGTAAACTTAAAAAAATAATCACAAAATTCAACAAACAGTTCATTAAACTATTGCAATTAGACTTCCTAGATGCCAGGGGAAATTGGAATGACCTCTCCACTACACACTGAAGTAGTCCAAGGAATTACTATGGAACAAAATCTAGTGTTCCATGACCAAGTTAGAACTATTATAAAAGTGAGGAACAGCACCACAATGATAATGGTCAAATTCATGATTCTGGGGAGAAGCCAAATGTGGATATTGTGTATATATTTACAGTGAGGTGCACTTTTTTCACTAAAACTATTATAATAATAGACTCTTGGATTATTATTACACATTTCTCAACATAGTTGTTTGAATTAAAGGAGAGAAATGTGAAAAAGTTGGGAAGTTTAATGTAAATTACCCCTAGATAGATGGACCATTTTTGAAAACATATTAAAAAATTATTCAAGGGTATCACAGAAATAGAAATGTGACTTATAATAGAAATCACTATGACCTAGTAGTATCTGACAGACCATAGATTTTTCTTATTAAATACAAGTAAAAAAGGGACCTTAGGCTTGAGTTAATGAGGATGGCAGTTCTAGATAGTAATAATACAATCAAAAGGGAGCTAAGAAATGTGCAAAGTTACTATATGTGAATTTTACTCAGCTGTGCAGCATAATTTACTTGAACAGGGTGTCTTTTAGAAGGGAATTGTATTCCCTTGAATTTTTATAGTTTTGGACTTTTACTTAATAACTGCATCACCCTGGACCCCTTAATTCAGAAACATATATGACAAATACTTCTGCAATTTTTCATGAACAGACAGGCAGGCAGATAAAAGAAACTTTCATCTTTCTGGTGTCAGCCTAAGGAGTGTCCCTTTGCATGGACTGTCTCAAAAGGTGTCCCAAAGGAGAGATTTGTTTGATTATTTCAGACTCCTACTTACAATGAAGTTGCTATCATACTACAACAGAGTAAGGCTTAATTAAATTCTTTGTGATTGTTTGGTCAAAGTTCAGTTGAAGATATTAATGTCAAATTTTCTCCAAAGGACAGCGTATTCCTGTGCTTAAACTGTGGAGCTAAGAGATAGTGTCAGGTTCTTGCTTTCAATATGCATAAAACAAACTTTGACATTGTATTCCTAGTTATGATGGCACACTGGTTTGTCCTTATGGGTTCATAAGAATGATCCAAGATATGTGTTTGAATATAATATGAATATAAAACTGATTCTTGTAGCTAATAATCATGGTATGGTCCAACAGTACATTTCAGAAAAGTATATTAAAAAAAAGGGAAAATGGAGGCTGTAAATGGAAGTTCTACAAATAACAGATGTCAAATTAAAAAAAAAAAATTGAAAAGCAAAACTGTACTTAAAATCTTTGTGGATGCTCATCACTGATCAATTTCCTTAAATTAGATATTATATCTAGAACTTTGAGAGGTCTCCAGGAAGATGATACTTGCGGCAAGACACAGCTAAGATCCTGGCCAGAGACTGTACATTAGTCCATCTCCTATTGCTCAGATGTTTTTTGACTGACTGGGCTGTCCTGGAGTTTAAAAGAAGTTACTGACCTCAGAGTGACAGCACACGGCGAACAGTTAACCTTTCAGATGGTTGTGCTACATTTGAAAATGGGAATATTTTTCTGTTTTATTAAGTAGGCTGGCTCGACAGGCTCTTGAGTAAACAGGATTATTGTATGGGCTGTACACAAGACCATTTAGAAGTTTATGCCACAAATTAAATTTCTGAAAAAAGTTTTAAAAACTGTGCACTCTCAGCCACCACATAGATTTCTGATTTAGGCCCTAAGCCTGAACTGCTGTATTGCCTTGGCAAACTCCCAAAGGTTGCCTCAGTTTCTATTTCTGAAAAATAGTAACACTTTTTAATTTCATGGGAACGTTGTAAAAATTAATTAATTAGAGTCAAGTCTTGGTCACCTGACTCTCCCATGTGCTTCTATTAAAGACAGCGGGGCTAATATTTAACTAGTGGGTCTTAACCTAAAAGATTCCAAGCATTTTGGCACTGATCCAAGGAAACACTTAAGCATGGCTTTCCTGGACCTGGACCAGAGCATTCAACATCTTTCAGGATCAAGTCAAGTGTCAATAAGATGAAAAGCAATATAGACAGATCATGATTATTACTTATTCCCTGCCTGATCCTGAGGGATGGTGAATCTTTCCCTCACCGAGTGATGAGTGCCACCAAGTGAATAGCTTCCTTGTTGACATTTCAGTATCCTCCAGCAGACAATAAGAACTGTAGAAAAAAGAACACAAAAACCCTCCACCCCATATCTCCAGGAAATTTACTCTCAAGAATAAAGGGGGTAAGAGATGTGAAAGAACATAAAAAACTTATCAAGAGATATTTTTGATGTAGATGTAGATGTCTAACTTTAAGAATATTGTTTTTTATTACAAACATGAGAACTCTTGAATTTAGAGAGCTTTCATCACAACATATTATATGACTTTAAATGGAATTCCCAGAAAAGAAATAATTTTCCCCTTATTTTGTATCAAAATAATTAAATGCATCACTGGTGATCTCAAACACATCTACCCACAGCATCCCAGCCTGTTTCATAATGAATCACATCTGATCCCAAAGTGACCATTCTGCAAAACCCTGTTAGGAAATTAACTGCAGGCCAGGGAGTGGTACTAATCACACAACCAGACAAGACCACAGCTGCCCAGCTTAGCTGTATAACCCTTTTTTCTACTGAACAAACCGGTAAGTTAGTCCTACCGAGTGAAGCTTCTGGTAGAGGCCACACGCGTTGCATACATATCCACCATTTGCATTCTTTCTCCAGAGAGAGGTCTTTGTGGTCAGGCAATTGGCACAAAAAACACCCGAGCCTCTACGTCTCTGAAATAGGGAAGAAAAAGGGAAAAAAAACAGGTCAGAGGTGAGTCACATGAGCTGCGGAGTTAGGACAAATCAACACAGGAGTTTTGTCTCTAGACTGGCAACAATGACAGTATAAAACCACACTGCCCATAATGAGGTCAGGTTCAATTGTGCTTAATAGGCACCACTGATTTTCATTATAATTAACCCTAGAGTGATGGATGAGGTGTGTGAAACACCAAAGCCTTTTCAGAATAACAGCTTTAACTTTTTGAACTTCAGGTTTTGTGCATTTAATGATGGTTTCTAAACAGCAAATTCTGAAAAAAAACCTTTGGAAGCTAACAGAACATTCCGTAAACTCCTGGTTTCACAACAGATTATTTCTTTTTAGCTTGCTGATTTAAAAGTCTGATTGGTAACAAGAATTCTGAAACACCACCACTTCAATTAACTACAGTCTGTACCTGCATTATACTAATTCCTTTAACAGAGATTATACTTTATTAATTAATACATGATAGTCAGTTCCAGTCTTTTCCACTTACTTCTGAAATCAGTATAATATACCATATAGTGTTCTTAGCCCACTATGAACAAATAAAAGTAGAGTATTCTTTAATGAGACCTCTTCTGAGCTTCCTTCAAACCCCCAGAAAACACTATCTCATCAATGGATATTTATTTTATTTTAGTCAAGCAAAGAAGGGTACAGTACAACTTTCCTAAATACAAATTGATTTTTAACCAGACTGAGCTGTGCATTCATGAGCTTTCATAATGATCCAGGAATATTTAAAAGTAGACACGTTTATGAGTATTGCTCATTAAATTTTTTCTATGTAATAACGATTTCATTAAACTTCTCATTTAAACAAAAGTCAGGCTGTGTTTGCGGGCACAAATATTAATAAGCAGGAAATTGAATTCTTTTGCTGAAAAGAAAATCTGAATTTCAACTCTCTTCCCTTTTTGCAAAGGAAGAAAATCCATATGAAACCTTTAGCATCTAAGATAAGAATGAATAAGTACAGGAGAAACCAATCTGGGTGAAAAATAATTTTATTATAAATTAAAAATTACTAACATTATAAGTAAAAATTTCAGTTTCATAAAATTTAAGTAATTTATTTAACTTTAGTTTATACTGTAGAAGACTGGTGCTCATGCCAAAAAAATACAATGGTTATAATTGTACTCTGATACATTTCAAATGGAAAGCTTTCTGCAGACATAATTTTGGCTTCAAGACTGGAACACTTTCTTGGCATTGAAAGGGCATTTGATTCATCGGGTGTTTCACAATGTATCACTAAAAAGACCTGGTGAGCAGCCAGTTCCCTATAGGGTAATTTTTCCATCCAGATGCAAGTGCTATCAGAGGCCCTCGTCAGCTAAACTAATTATGATCTTGCATTTGCTGATGCCTGCTCACTCTAACATTCGACATCCTCCATTAATCATCAATACAAGGAAAATGAATGAAACGTAAAGAAACGAGGGCTGGTAAGCTGCACAGCCATAAAATCTGAAATGAGTGCAATAATTTAACAAGATTGGGGAAATGTTTTTAGTGAGCACAAAGTCAGGCTAACAATTGCCCTTTTAAACCAAGAACACAATTTCATTTGTACAGCAGGTTGTGCTACTTTGAAGTGATACAATAAAATCAAGATTGTCATCAAGATAATCTCTCTCTCACCCCCTTACATCACCCCCTACTTTGTCTCTTAAATCAGAAGCAGTAATATATGACAGTTTTCTCAATTTGTCAAAGGGAAGAACTAAATGGCTGTTGATGTCCTTCAGCAAATATCTAACTAGTGTGCATATGAGATGCGCTCGACTACAAGTACACTGAAGGTCCCAATTCTTTTTGTGGCTGGATGTCCTTGCCCAGCTTCACCTGGCTGCTGAAATATTTTCCATAAGAGTACAATAAAAGCCTCACTAGACTAATCCCAATTTGGTCCACTTGGAGGGTGAGAAGTTTCCAAGCGGAAATGACTGTATGGCCAGGATTCAGCTATAACTGCAGAACTGTTCCTTTCCATTCCTACTTCTTGTCTGCTCGCCTATGGTTTCTTGGTGTGGTGTATTAACCAAGTGGAGTCTTAATCTGAGTCAGTCTTTCCACCCTTTTATTTCTGTTTGTGTTCCTTGAATTTGGGAAATACCCTCTACAAAGTAATGAAAGACTATTAAAACACAGAGAGAGTGGTCTAGTTCATATGCTGCATTTCTATACACCTGAACAGGGACAGAAGGTATAATTACACTGAAATCTTCATTGAATGCTATGGCATTAATATGTCTTTAAAACATTGTCAAAAGCAACTCATTTTTTCTCTTTTTTAAAAAGAAAGATCTGATTCAAAATGGACATTAGTTGCAATGAAATATTACAGTGACTACGGCTGACAGCAATCTACAAAATACATAGTAATAGCTATATGCATCAAAATCCTGTAGGTCTGCTTATTTACTACTTACAAACTATTCATCTGTTTAAAATGTCAAAGTAGTCCAGCTAAACATCCTTCCCTAAATTTAATGCAAAGTATGTAAATTTGATTTTTGTGCTGTTCTAAGTGCTGCATCTTATCTTTCTTTTTTTTTTTTTTTTAATCTTCTCTTATTTCTGTATTATTTAAGAACCTTACAGGACAATCAACATTGATTATTTCAATACCAAAGTGTTTCAACATAGCTAAAATATACTAATAAATGAAGAATCAAACCACCTCTGGAAAAACTTAAACGCTGTTACTTTGTTGAGCATTTTGGTTATGAAACAGATATTTATAGTGGGGACATACAGCTTTAGAATGTATTTCCTGCCATGAAACAGAACTGTGACAGAATTGGACTCAATATTCTTGACTCCCAAGAGAAGCCACTAACCACAGAATGGACCTGCTTGTCAAAAATACACATCAGAAATTTTGATGACGCCTGCAAGAAAAAATGGAGGGCTTTTTTAAAAGCCTACAATGCCTGTAATCCTCTTATCTTAAACAACTTTTTGTTGCTAAATGTTAATCAGCGGTTATACTTTACTGTTAGTGATGATACTTCTGCACAAGTCTATTTGGCTTTGAATACTCAGCTTTTGTACTAGTCAATAATACTGGTCAATATTCTGCTTTTCTGAGTAGTCTCGCAAAGAAACAAGTACTTGAGTTCAAACCCAGCAAAGCCTGCGCAACAGCTACGGCCCACGGCCCCCAAAAAAGGCAGCCATGCACTCAAGTGCTCTGCTGAGCACTACTCTAGCCAGCATTTTCAAGAAATATGTTTATCTTTCTTTTGCTCATTTTCTAATGTGAGCTTACTTACCACAGTTAAGTTTTTAAATCAACCTGGTAACATTAAGTCAACGCGACCAGTCATGGGAGGTTTTGAGCCACAGAAAAAATGTTCAGTCTGTGATCAATGTCCTAGCACTGGAGTTATCACTGCAAATTTCCTCTACATCCTTGGTAGAATAAGCCAAAGGGTTTAAATAACTAAAATATGTATCTACTAAGTCAAGCTCTAATCATCTGCTGCCTTATAGCCACTACATTACAATCCCAGATCCTGAAGGGGCCAGTGCTGCAAAGAGCCTGTCTCTATTTTCATTCCAGCTCCAAGGTCTGGGCATTTAATATCACAGTTGTCTCAAATCACATTAGGCTGAAACTTGGCGCACGTTTTTTGTCAGCCCAGATGTACCTTTTTTTTTTTCTTCTTTTTTGGTACTGAAAACTTTATTTAAATCAGTTCAGCTGTTTATAATTTGGAGCTTGGCCAAAACTGGGGGGCGGGGGTAGTTTTTCAGATAACTTTCTAACAAATCTACAGTCAGAGTGGCTTTGCTCTGGGGAAAAAAAGTATGCACACATTTTAGTATTTTAGTAGTAGCAAAGCAACAAGTGGATTATTATTTTTATGTAGCTAAATTATGAAAGTTTGTAATTATTCACTGAATATGTCTTGCAGAACTCTCTACTAACTGCTTTCCCTCAGTAAGAACCATGCTGAAAGCATGTAATTGCATAACAACCCTTGATATGCAGAGTATTTACTCACATTTTTTATGGTTTCATATCTTGACCGTTTCAAATTGAACAAGTCTGAAACTTGGTATACACAGCTTCAAGCCCAAATGCCCAATTTTTTTTTAACTCCTTAAATGATTTTCACTAGTTACCAATACTTCATTGAAACAAGGCAATTATTAGGAGTGCTTTCTGCTAAACAATAAAACAGCAGAGAACACCATAACAAGTAATTCACTCACGCATCTTGCCAGGATCAGGCCCTTCTTTTTCACAAAAACTGCTTTAGATTTTAAAAGATTGACTCTATAGTTCACATTATTTCAAACTTTGTAGCCATGTAGAAGCATCATTACACTCCATACTATACAAAACGTATTTTAAAATGTACTGAATTTTCAGTTTTTATTTCAATAGAACTTCATGTAGCAAAACATATACTGTAAAGTATAGTCAAAAACACTGCTCAGGAACTGTGACTTTTTAGCTAGCTAGACTAAGTAACAGTGCCTGACACTCTGCTATTGCCAAATTCATCCTGTTTTCAAAATTTCTGCCAGAAGATGCTTTTAGAAACTCAAATAGGCTGCACAAGCAGCAGCCAAGCATTTTTCTTGCATCACCCTCTTGGTTTTGGACACAACAAAACTTATCTTACTGATGATTACTTTCACTTTCCCATTCACAAAATGACAATATGATGAAGCCTGAGTGGATTTTTTTACCATCTCTGGCCTCCCTACCATGCCAGAAACTGAGCACACTGTAATCATGGCTCCATAACAGGAGATGCAGAGAAATCATAAATGTTTCCCAAGATTAAGCATATTCCTGACATATTTCCAACAATGAAGAGGGCAATACGACCATATATGCCTCACTGAAAAAAAAAGGCAAAACACGCTGTCTCTGGATGCTCTCTGGCAACACGGGAGGTCCAAAATGGGAGCTCCAGGAAACCTGCACACTTGGTTCAGTATGAGCCAGGTGACTTACTGCAGAGAGGAACAATTGTAAGCAGCTGGTCTCACACCTTTAATTGTTGGGCTGCTACCACAGGGCTCAGAAAAACAGTGTAATGCACTCGCAGTTGCATCTGTCTTTGCTATGTTTGCACTGCTGTGAGTATGAAAGAGTTTCTTGTTTCACACCTGCTAGGTCGTTCCTGTTAATATAAGGAGTTATTTGATTATCTTGAACTTTGGTGAGGCTCAGATTAATTGAAGTTTAAAACATGGATACCGAGACAGCATCTGGGTGTTGGAGTAAGTGCTACGTGCTCCTCTTTAAGATGGCAAAAGCATCTTTCAGCCCTCATTTCTTTTGGCTGCTGAGGCACTCAGAACCTCTCTGTATCAGTTTAATCAAAACTGCTTTATCTCTCAGCTATGAAAACAGACACAACTATGTCTCTGTAAAGTTTCACATTTTAAAAATTTAGTTGCTTTTGCTGTAACTATGTCTAAATTTAAACGAAAATCGCTGGTTTTCTTCCCTTTATAACCTGGATGGCTTTCAGGAACAGACCAGGCACAGCAAATTTTGTCCCTAAAGCATAAGTTTTCAGAAAAAGAGAAACACAAAAAGCAGAGTTTGAAAATAGAAGTTGTTTTCAACCTTAACTATTAGTTAGCAGATGCCTCTTGAAGTCAATTTAATGTTGACTTTTCAACATTTTCAAGAACAATTGCGTTAAAGAGCTGTATTTGAAAGATGCATAAGAGAGAGGTTAGGAAAAACAAGGTAGAAAGAAAAAAATGCAAAGAGGAAAGTAAAAATTACAGACAATTCATATAAAAAGTTTAGTGGAAATTTTAATGCTGTATCGTGACAGCATTTTTTTATGATATATGCTGTATTATAAACTTTTAATGAGAGGAATGGGGGGGGGGGCTAGAGAGATAAAAATCCCCAGACAGTAAATTAAACATTATTGCTAGCGCAGCCTTTCAGAATCCTCCCCTTGATCCCTTAGGGAGAGTAAATATTTTAATGTGCATGTAAACTGCAATTATTTTTTTATCAGCAGCAAAAATGAAGATGAGTAGATTTTGTCCCAGCATTTGAAGCATTTCCCTGTATTTTGTCACGCTACCTTTGAGTGGTATTCACCACTCAGAAAAAACCCCAACTACACCCCAAAAAACAGGCAGCAAACTACAATCTTTTTATGTCTTACTGAGCGAGAATGATTTAGTAAGATACCAGTTTAGGATGTTGTGATTTCTGCCAAAGTAAAACAATGGCTTATCAAAATACATTATTAAATTAAGAAAAATGCAGCTATGAAAAGAGGCCATTAAATCACTTGTTGGAACTTTTCACCTCCTCACCTTTACATCCTCCCTCAAGCTACAGCTGACCCAGCCTTTGCCACTGTGCTGGAAGGGACCTGGCTTTGGACACCACCCTGAGCAAGAGCCTGAAGGTAGGAATCTGCCATCACTCCCATCATCTGTTAGTGGCCATATGCAACTATGGGATCACTTGAATAATCATAATACACTTTACAATGATTTATCAATTTTCTTTCACTCAAGCATTTATTAGTGTAAATGATGTAGTTCAAACTATATCTTCTTGCAGTCCAAACAGGTATGGGAGGAAATTTCAGTTTCCCCCTCAAGATCTGCAGTGGCACAAATATGGAACAAAATTTTTTCTGCTGGTTAGACTTCCCTATCACAGTTAGTGGCAGTTAATTTTTAAATACTATGTGTTAAAAACATATGTGGTCTTCTGTTGGGCCAAATACATATACAGAGACTAAACAGATACATATATATTTATTTATGTGTATTATTATTTATGTATTTATACCGCATATTAATTATATGAGACACTTGTAATGAACACCAAAAAATATTTTCTGGTGAAACTATATGTTAGTCTGGTTTAAAAAGATCTAAATCTTTATTTAATCATTCTTCACAAAGTATGATTTTTTAGAAAGCAGTTGCCTTCAACTGTCTTTTACTAGATATAATGTATTTTTATGGTCTTAGTCTTCAATTCACACAAGGAGATCATCATTAAATCTCTTCCAGTGCCTTAAACAGCAGTTAGCACACTATGGGGTATGAGCTTCCTTCTGGTGTATTTTGCCACAGACTACCAGCAGTATGACAGAGACTTCCATGGAAGCAACCCAAACATTTATTTTTAAGGTTTTATTAACACCAAAAGCAAAAAGGAAAAAAAGCAACCTGGAAACCTGCATTTCCCGCACAAGAATGATGTCACTTTACAGCAACTGAAACCTATTCAAGAGGAATAGAAATCCTGCCTCCAATAACTCACCGAGTCAATTACACAGGAAAGTACTGTAATGGGCTGTCCCCCGTCAAACAGCTCACGTACACCACTTCCTTCTCAATTACCAACTTGTCTGCATTGCCATCTGTAAAAACGAACGCATACCTTGTGCTGCCAGTTTCTGCTCTTGCACTTCCATTAGTGGAACTGGCTGCAGCTGCTCAAGAAGAAAGCCCTGATTGTCTTTGTTTTCCCTCCATGTAGCACCATTTTTCTCCCGTTTTCATCTCAAGGTAATGTATTATCTTTGTTGAGGTGTGCTCGCAAGTCTTTAAAATAAAGTCTGCCTAAACTTGTGCCCTGTTATCTTTTCACAGTTTCTCACCTAACACAGTGAAAAGCTGCCAGCAGCATCTCTCAGCATCTTCCCCAGAATTACGGAGTTAGTATCTCAACAGGTTTTATCAGTCCTTTTTAGGTACTGCTGTAAAAATTGTTAAGTTGCTGGATAAACATCTTCCTACTTTTCTAAATCAGCCTGACCACTCAAGTAATTTTAAAACAGCATTTATATGAAGCATTAAAAAATAAGATTAAAAAAGAAGTCCAATTTTGGAATAATATTATTACCTACAAAAAATGGTTAGGTAGACATATTAGTGTTCAGAAGCATGACAGAGGGAGCCTGGTTTGGGAACTGCGATCCTGGCCCCTAAATCTTTCTCTGCTCGCACTTTTCTGCAACATATTCACGCAGCAGCTCCAATGCTGAACGGCTTTTGAAACCTCAGTGCTCACACACACAGATTGCTGTTCCTTCCCAAACACCATGTCCTTCCAAATGCACTCAGCTTTTGCTAGAGAACAAATCTACGTCATTATGAGTCTCTTGCATTTTAGTTTCAAATTAGAAATAGAACATAAAATGGTAAAAAATGTACAAAACTGGACCACTCTTCTTCTGATAAGTAACTGGCTAAAACTAGTATTCTCAGAACTAAGCAGGCTGAAAGAGACATTCAGAAAACTGGAAATGCCTCTGAATCTTTTATTTCTTGGCACTAAGAAAAACTACCCAACCTTTGCTGTCTCAAAAGGTGAATCTAAATCTATAGTTAGACTTTTCTATAAACTGACTGACTTTCTGAGACAAAGAGTCATTCTTGAAGGTGCTTAAACATGGAATTAGGTGCTTAAATTGAGGCATCAGTACCGGAGGATTTATGTTCGAGAAGGTATCCCATGTACCCCTTCTTATGAAGTAATCTCACTCATTAAATGAACAGACTAAACTGGAGCAAAGCTATGTCCATACTTCCTTAAACACCCCTACTTTGACATGGCAGGAGCAACAGACTGCTTTTGCAGATCTCAGCTACGAGCCAGTATGTAACTCTACATGTGATAGTAATTGAGGGTCCCAATCCCACAAGTGCTCTGCTGCAAGCGTGAGCACAAAGCTGCTGGAGTTCTCAGCTTCTGGCATCTGTTCCCACTTCCACAGAAATCAGATGGGCAAAATTAAGTTTTGAGGGGAAAAAAAATCACAGACATTTAAAAAACATTCCCTGACCTTATTAAAGCCCACGTGATCTCTATTTATATAGAAAATGGCTCAGAAAGCCAGCAGCTGAGAGGAGGAACTCTCATTTGTAGATTTTGGCTGAGGGCTGCCAAAATCAGCAGGGGAAAGGCTCCTCAGGGGTAAAAATTTCAAAAGCCATTAAGAGTCTTAGATGCCTCAGTCCCACTGACTTTTGATCACCGACATCCTCCCAAATTTGCACTCCCAAATCTGGAAACTACACTGGAAGAATAACTTGTAATTCAAAGGATTAAAAAAAAAAAAAAGAGGATCTAAAGTTTTCATAGAAGTCTTCAGGACTCAGAGAGGAAATGTCAATTAGGTGTCTACTCCTTGGTGAAAATTGGTGAGGTAACATTTACCTGTTACTTGTACTTTAAAAAAATTCCCCTTAGAACTATTAATTTTATTTAAAGAAAAAAATGTAACAAGAAAATGTTTCATATGGGCAGCTGTAGCTCACATACTTGTTCAGGAACTGAAGTAACTATAATTTGAGTCTCATGCAGTCCCCATGAGAAAGCTGTTCCTAGGGTGGGATCCAAAGCAGACTATGTCCACCTATTATTTTCAGTACTCTTAGGACTGCAGTCTTGCTGTTACGTGCTGTTTCTAGAACGACTTCCATTCAGAAAAATCAACATTTGCCAACCCATACCACACAATTACCATAGTTATTTCCTATTGTGAGCTTAGGGAGAAACTGTGGTATCCCAGACACCACGGTGTGGTAAATATTGAAAATTAGTGGCCTTTTTATAACGGACATTTTCATCTAATCCAATCCATTTCAAACACTTCCAGTTAACAAGACAATACGGCAGAATTTGTGTCTAAATGGTTGGTTCTAACATAATCATCTTATTCTGTCCTCTGATCCCACTTTGAGCAAAAATATTTGATGGCTTCCTTTTTGATAGCTTTAGGAACCAGGAATTGACTAGGGCTGTGATCAACCCCAGCACTCACCTAGGGAGGTAGCTCCTGAAAAAGAAAAGAGGAGGAAAAAAACCCCAAAACAACACCTCCATATCTGTCTGGGGTTTTATAAAGCTGACCCATCTCAAAGTGCCAAGTCTCTCCTGGCTGCACTAGGCAAAGAGCTGCCAACAAGTCAAGGGAGGTAATGATCCTTCCCTCTGCTCAGCTCTGGTGAGCCCACACCTGGAGTGCTGGGCCCTCAGTACAAGAAATACCTGAATGTATCGGAAAGAGTCCATTGAAGCACCATAAAGATGATTAAGGGACTCAGGCATCTGTCATACAAGAAAAGATTTAGAGAGCCGGGACTGAGCAACCTAAAGGAGAAGCCTGAGAGGGATCTTATCAATATGTACCTGATGGGGGAAGGAAAGAAGACGGAGCCATGCTCTTCTCAGTGATGCTCCGTGAGAGGACAAGAGGCAAAGGCACAAACTGAAATACAGGAAATTTCATGTGAAAATAATGGAAAAACTTTGTTACTGTGAGGGTTGTTGAACACAGGAGTAGGTTGCTGTGAGAGGCTGTGAAGTGTGTGTCCTTAGAGATACTCCAAACTGATAGGACAGACAGTGCTCACAAAGCTGAGCACTGTGCTCTGGCTGACCTTGCTCTGGACAGTGGGGTTGGACTGGATGATCTCCATAGCTGCCTTCCAGCCTCAACAATTCTGCAAAACTTTCTTCAGTGAAAGGCTGTACATTGCTTGTCACTTTTCTGTTCTATTAAGTTCTATCAATTTTAGCATTAATTGCTATTCATTTGTATTGAAACAGAAAATATTTTAAAATTTCATGGATATAGAAAGTATTAATTAGGATAGACCAGACAAAATTTTACAGATTGGAGTTGGTACAACCATAGAGTTATTAAAAATGGAGAATGCTACTTTTAAATTTCACTATAAATAATTTCAGAATGTTTATGAGTAACTGAATTAGAGTATCTAAGGTATCTTCACTCCTTTCTCTTTCCTATCAAGATCCTAGTGCCTACTTGTAAATGACAGTCAATATACCCTGTTGTATATGTTTTTCCCCTAAAAATACCATTAAGATGAGAAGAAGAGAACAACTGTTCTACATTTTGGAGGCATTTCTCCTTAAATAGTGTTTATGTACTGCAAGCATCCCTTCCATAAACAAACCAGGTCTTTGGAACAAGTGAACACAATCTCTGAAGAATCTTTACCAGCTTCTATTTCTGGTACATGATGCATTGTGAATTTTAGGCCAACATGGGCATATGGTATCCTAGTTTGATAGGAAACATTTCATGGAATTCAAGACAGAGTCACAGCATAATGACTCCAGACCTCAAAATCTGTGATACAACACAAGGTTAAAAAAAAAAAAAGAGAGAGAGAAAAAAGAAAAACAAATGTTTCCTGATACAATACTAGAAGGAGTAGGAACATGTAAAAGTACAAGAAAAAGGAAAGTCATAGTAACTGGTGTACACAAGGAATACTCTGAATCCCTTATTAATCAGGTTTAACCTCATTAACCCAACTGCCTTAACCTCTTCCTTTTAGTTTGGGAGAATCACCCAATAGGGGAATAATTTAAAAACAAACAAACAAAAAACCAAACAACAACTAACCAACCAAACAACTAACAATATTTATCTTAAGAACATTCAAGAAAGATTTGGGGCTTTTCTGCCTTTGCAGCCTTAAAAGCGGGTATGCCCTCTGCTCTTCTCTACTCATTCACATCTGCCCAGAGAGGATACTGTTACTCATAATAGTGTTTCCAGCAACCCTAGTCTAATTTTTCTCTTACCATTAAGAAGGTGGTTCTTAAATTGCTTAAGACACCCGCTTCAAAATCTGCATTGTCAGAACCAGACTGCATTTCACCAAAGGAATTGTTTCTAATGCAAGTGGCAGGGAGAGCCTACTGCTGGGGGCAGTCATTCTCTGAAATGGCACAAGCCTGACAAGAGCAGTATGAGACAAGCACGTAACTTAGCGGGGTTTTCCAGGAGTTCTGCATGCCGAGGACAAAATGTACCCACCCTGTCACACACTCAGGCTTCAGTTCAGCGTGCTGTGAAGAACTGAAAAACAGCTTTCAAGAAATCAGGCACAAGGCTGAAGAGAGGCATAGCAAAAACTGTCCTGCCAGCCTACAGTTACCTTATCTTTCACATCCTTTGGAGTCTTCTTAAATGAAGCTGACTGCACAGAAATGCCTTGTAAAACAAGCCCTCTGCTTCCTTTCTGAAGGCATCAGTGGAACAGCTCTCGCAACCTCGCTCACAATGCTGTGGCTGCATCCATGTGTAACTGTGAGGCAATGATCACTGCATTGTCTGCATGTCTTCATGTGCTACGTGCACATCTTGGACATGGATTCAAGGAGGAACTGACTGGTCCGGTTCCACTAGTCAATTTTTCAGACTTTAGGTAAAAAAAGTCACAAAGTTTCCCTTTTACCTTCTACTTGGTTGTATCACAATTCATCTGATTTTCAAACCAGCCTGCAGAAGGCCCACATACACAACTTTGAAATAAAAAGAAATCTTTATATTTAGACAGACTGTATGAAATCATAGCTGCTACTTGTGAACTGTCTATATTTGAAGCCATTTGTGTCTTACTGACAGAACAAAAACTCTGACACTCGTAAGAATTCGCTTTTCAATTTAGTACAGGTTTTCCTTAACAGTGAATGTCAAATTGTTTTCACTCCCTTTCTTTATCTTCATCACCTACTGGAATCTTTAGAAGTGAGAAGGAAAAACACGTACACCAGAAAGGAGCACATTTATAATGACATGCCTTTTTTCTAGGAGAAAAAAAAATAACCTTCCATTTCATCAGCATCTTTGCCAAAAGCCCTCTTTCAGGAACTGAAAAGAGAAGGGCCTTTATTTCCTACATATATTTTATAGGAAACATTTTTTGGTTCTGTGTCATGGACTAGGATTTCACACCTTAGTGGCTAGTCGCATGGAAATGGACATGACTGTGGAAACTTCATGGCTGTGAAACCCTGATAGTAAAATCAGCAGGAAGATGAGGAAGGTGTGGGGAACACTGAATGATTCATGCAGTAACAACCTCTGGACCCTTTGAGGAGATTTTGAGATGGCTGCCAAGGCTACCTGACTATGACCAGCATCCTGGACCCTCTAAAGCAGCCTGTAAATCTGAGCACGATACAGAGAGAATATTGCTCTTTTGAAAAATACCCACATATGTAAGTGGATGTGACATGTATGGATTTTTATATAGAAAGATCTTTCCAAAATCAGGTTGCAATTACCAATGAATTATACCTCCCAGATATAATTCATAGCATATAAATACTGGGCCCTGTTTCCTTTATTAATAGCAGTCTGAGTTAATGAGGGAACAGCTTCCAAAAGTTATTATAAGCGGTGCAAAGAGAAGCAACTTAGCTACAACATTCAACAAATCAGTATTTTCCATCTAACTCTTCCATTGCCAAATCAAGGACAAATCCTCTCCCATTTCATACACAGTTAACTCCACCTATTGCATAAAGCACGAGGAGAGAAGAAGAGAGTAGAAGATCTACAGAGTTAGTGCTGGTTTGATGCCAGTCTGTTTTAGACACAGAAGAAGAAAAGAAAAAAATTAAAAACTTACTGCACTGAATTTGGTTTTTGCTATGGTAAGGGCAATTCTTGGCTGATTTTACTATGGCCTTGCTACCTACCTTTTGAGCCCCGTCATATATGTGGCACTACCAGGGTAGACATAGTAGACTTATCTTGAGGATGACCTGCATAATTTTGCATTTCAGGAATGACAGGCCTAGCACTGTAGCACAGACTGTCTGCACAGCCGGGGCTGTGATTTCTACTACATTTCAGTGATTAATGGCCTTGTAATGGAATACAAGTTTCCTACAGAATGTTGTAATCTCCCTACAAATTTGGCCTTGTCTACTATTTACTGGCAGGTTGCAGGAGCAGCAGAGATCAGCGCTGCTCAAAGGACTGGGTGCAGTCCCAGGTAGAGAGAAGGGGCAGGAAGCAGCTCGCAGCGTGCAGTGCAGTTGGGCAGGACTGCCATCATCAGCTACTGGTCCCAGAGGGTCCTGTGAGGGCTCCTAAAGAGTGCTGCTCCCATGACAGGGACAAAGGAAACACTGGAAAACCCTACTATTAGCAATATCCCTTGACAACTAGAATGAGCCATTTTAAAGATGTATCAGCCTTAAAAATGCCTCATCTCAGTCCTCATTTTGAAGAGTTCCTGCAGGAAGTTTTTGCACACACACACACACACACATGTTAATAATAAGCCAAGCAACTCACGCATTTATGGTTCATTTTTAAATCCAGTGCAGTCTGTGGATTGTGAGTCACACTGTCCCTTCTTACGCAAAAGGCCAAACAGCTACAAAGAGCGAGAATGAAATTCCTATGGTTGTAACAGCAGTTACTCACAGGAGGCAAGATGGGGATGCCCCCCCTTGTTTATATAAGATTACAGGGCTATTTAAGAAATAAAGCAATATCAAAAAAAAAAGATACAAAGAATCTCAGCATCTGACTTCAGAAGACATCAGTATGTTCATTAGTGAAACAATAGAAAAAATTAGCAATCAGCTAGTGAAAGAATTTTAGCCACTACCTCTTCAGAGTTTATCCTTAAAACACTGCTATCCTGTATAGAGTGAATAACTGCCAGGAAATCTACTGCACATATTTCAATATTCCAGTATTTTTAAAACACACAACCCTTCTCATGCATAAATATCTCTTAATGTGTCTGCTGGAGATTCTGTGCTTTGCACGGACTAGCAAAAAGGGATGTTGGATGATGCTTAAATTCTAACAGATTTCAGTAATAATTCCGATCAACTAGTGCATTCCAGACTTTATTGCCCATCTTTCTTTTTCCATTTCTTCCATGAACCAACCAATTAATAAGAAAATAGGAAGAAAATGTGTGAGCAATGGATAGCAGAGCATACAAAATGAAGAAGTGGACAAATAATATAATACTTGGGAATACCAAGCAAAGATGTTAACATTAACTAGGTTTACTTTTCACACAATTTAAATACAAAAAAATAAAGTAAGAAGTTTCTGTATTTTAGTCTCAGCCAATTTTGGGCCACACTGAATGTTGAATAAACTATTATTTAATCAAATACAGGCATATTAGTCTCACTCCTGCTGACAACTTCAATTAGAATATTTTTGCTTCATACAAAAAAAAAAGAAAAAAGAAAAAGCTCATGATCTTTAAACTACTATGGCTTCTGCACAACATCTGGTTACAATTTTTTATATATTCAACCATCAAACTTCTATCTCCACAAAACAGTTTACTCAAGATTTGTTTTAATTATCCTGCATTTCAAGCTTCATATGGCTTTGAAAAGGGGGTGAAAGGATCGCTCATGATGCAGACAGATGCAAACTAAAAAGGACTATACATTGAAAGATGATTTTGAAACAGTTTTTAAAAATGAAAAAATCCTTTCTATCACTGCCAGGAAACAAGTGCTACTTTAACTGTTACATTACACAATACCTCTTGGCTTGTTCGTTAACAATTTAATGGTTTTTCACTTGGATTCTAGGATTAAGGCAACCTTTATTAGCACTTTAGCTGGAGCCATATAAGTTGCAAATACATATTTTCTCTTTTCTAGCCAATGTCACAGTGGGAACACTTTATCTCTAAAAGTGCTAGTTTAAAAAAGAACACATAGCAAAGAAAGCATCTGACTGTGATAAAGTAGAAATAAGAACTAATTTTATAGCAGCACAGAAAAGCCTTGCTCGCACTGTATGTACTATATTTTGAGCATGGGAGAGATCTAATTTATTTTCATGAGCCGATTCACCTGTGTAAAGTCAAGCATATCCATAAGCTTTTCCAAGATTGGACCTAAGGTAAAAATTAAGAAAATGCCTGGGGCTCTGCTTTTATTAAATGTTAGAGGTTCAGGCAGCCAAAGGGACATAACTGTATTTTTTTTTAAATGAGTCTTGGGTGCTACACCAAATCAATGAGTCATCACGACAGATAGAAACTGTTTGTCTTGTTGTGGTGGAATCATGGTAAACTTTGGAGGTTATGAAACTTCTTATTCATTTATTTGCATTACATATATGGATTAATGGGAAAGCATTATGGAAAGTTGTTATTTATTTTATGAGGTAACCGGTTTGAAATTCAGTAAATTAAACACCTTTTTCCTGTTTTTCAATCAAGGAAGCTTCAGGTTTTGTTTTTGTTTTTTGGGGTTTTTTTTTCTGGAGGTTTCTTCTGATGCAAAGGATGGATTAGCTTAGACATGGATGGTCATCTTTTATTTTTTCTTCTTTAAAGTTGCTTCAAAGAAGACAGCAAAGACATAGCTGCAAAAATGCAACTTATAACCATGATCAACGTATAAACAATCGTGTTTTACTGACTCCAGTTCTCTGACAGAAACTCATTTGAATTTGGTACTGGATCAATACATGCAGCCTTCTTTAAAATTTATTTTTAATGTAGAAACTTTGAGTATTAAAAAGGGTCAGAAGTTATGATTTTATTTTGGTTCTGTGAGACATTCTGGTATTAAACTCATGATACAGTCTTGTCTCTGAATTGGTGACCACCAGCCACCAAAGCATATAGAATACGCTCATGAAAAAAACCACCAACTCTTTTCAATCCATGGCCAACCATAGCAAAACGAGTCTAACCGCCAGAGCCTACTTCAATTAGTCAGGAGGATCTCTGAGCAGGGCATCTCACTGAGCGCCAGGCATTGCCTCCACTGGGACAGTAAGAACTGCTGAAACACTTTCCCTGTGTTAGAGTAATATTCGACACTTTGCTTGCAACTAGGAACAGGAAAATATAGAAGAATGCAAAACTCTAATACCTGGCAGATCACTGATAAAAAAGTCACCATTTTTCACAAAGCCTTGGTTGCCACAGAGGATGATGATAGAGATGAAGCTGTGTTTTACCTGAAACAGCCTCACATCCTCAGGTTCAAAATCCTGCAGTTCCCTGAAAGACATTACCAGTCATACCCAGATTCCCTGGGTTACAGTTACCACCTCATCCTATCAGCAAAGCTGGGTTCATGCTAATTAAAATAAAGAAACATGAATTGTCACTGTCCTCACTGACACAGCCTGCAAACAAAGGGCTTCAGTATTCCCTGCCATCTTTTATTTCAGGTATGAAGAGCAGGAATGCAACCCAGGGAAAAAAAAAAAAAAGCCAGCGGCGAAACCTATTGCATGTGCACTCCCTGCACACAATCCCCACCAACAATCCCAAGGTACATTTGGAGTGTGGTGGGAATTCAGACACGCGATTTTGATTAATGTTAATGCAAGTCGTGTGGCTAAATCCCTGTACACTACTTTGAGAGCTTATTCTAAAATCAAAATATAATTAAGGTTGCAACACAAACCAAATAAGGCAAGGAAATGACACTTCATTAGTAACCTGTTCATTACAAGTACCATAGGTAACCTGTTGCAACAGTGTGGTACTACAATAAAATGTTTTAAGTGTTTATATACCAACATTGTCAACTGCTCAGGAAAATATGGTAAAGACATCTAGACACACTAAAAACAAAGGTTAGCTTTTGCAACTATATAAAGTATATAAATTACTTCTTTAGGGTATTTAGTTGTGGTAGTAGATCACAAGATTTGAGTCCTCTTCCCAGTGACATTGGAGACCAGCACATTTGTTCTCTTTGTATATTTATACTAATGAGCAGCTGTGCATAATACGACAGACTGTCAGTAGAGAGGAGATGAGGAGGGAGTAGGAATGCATATGAAGTGTTTCTGTTTAGTCAAGCTCATAGGTAACAGATAAATGATCTAAAGACTGTTTCAGTTTTCCTCCTTGCACAAATCTGTATTCCAGATCTTTATAATTGTGAATACTAAATTTGAGAAGGTGAGAAAGGGTACCATGCATGGGAAGAGGTCCTTCCTTCCTAACACTGCTTTTGCCGATGAGTGAAAGGGGCATTTCTGTGGTCATTCCCTTATTCCTGCTCTACAGAAAGTTGACAAGTCAGTTTTGATTTGGGTCTTCTGTTTGTTTTTTTGTTTGTTTTCTTGTTTATTACTATTATTACTATTACAATTATCAACAACATTATTATTAATATTATTCCTGTGGACCATGGGCTACGGTTTTTCATCTTTCTCCATCACATAAAAGTCAAAGGAAAGAGGAGTTCTCTGAACTCTCTATTGGAGGCAAAAGGAGCCTTTTTACTAAAGCTCAGTAGAAGCTATCAAAGAAGATAATGGCTACAGCTTGCAACCTGCAATAAATCCCTTTTACTGTCTTTGTCCCATAGAAGGAATAAAATGGTTTTGTGTGTGTACATGTGTGCACGAAGAACGCAGGGGAAAGAAAGGAAGTGAGTACTGATAGCAGCAATAGTCTGCTCTGCTTTACAGAACACGGAGATCTTACAGTAGCAAGCAGGCATGGCTATATCTGAGATTAAGCAACTTCCCATAACATTGCTAAAAGCAATGATAATTGCTAAAATACAACTCAGTCTGATGTGTGTAATGTTGTTGCTAGCAATAAATTCAAAGCTTTTAACATACGTACTACAAAACAAAATCTGAGAAAAAGAACTGCTGCTTAATGGAAGAACATTAGGGCAATATGTGTTGATCTTTATTACACATCTATTCACTATACTCCTTGTCATACTTCTGGAAAGCTCAGAAGAGAGGACTACTAAGATAAATTCGTCTTGCAGTCTGTAATATGACTTTATATCCACATTTGGTAGACTCACATAAAATGTACGAGTAAAATGATCTAAATTACGAACAAGATTTTTTTCTTTTAAAAAGTCATTGAGTATGCCTTATATAGCTCGGTTTTTCTTTAATATTATGGTCTCTTTAAAAGTGGATTAGAGGTATACTGTCTTTTGACATAGTGCAAGAAGCAGGAGTATGCAGACAGCTCAGAGGATGTAATTTTTTCCCTCTAACACAAAAAGATGTGTGAAGTTACTATGGCTCTTCAAAAAGGCCTAGTAATTGAGTCTGGTTATGGTCTCATTAATGTGCAAGTTTCATTTATCACCTTCTTTCTTTATGGATTATGTGCATTGATTCATCAAGACTTGTGACACATGGTTTTCATTTCTTCTGTTCAGTGTTTCTTTTTAAATCAGTTTGTATTAGATTGTAAGAAACAGTCTGAAAGTAAACCACACTAACCTCCTGAAAACAGAAAGGAGAAAATTTCAGCTTTTAAAAATAATTTACAATTAAATGCATTTTCACTCTCTTTTTATGCTCTTTGCATGCTTTTCTTTTAAATAAGTTTAATAGCACATTTGCTGCAGTTAGTCATAACATAAAAAGAGCAAACAAAACAATGTACACTGAACAGGGGAGATGTAGGTGTCTGGGAAATTCATTATTACAAAAAGTAATTGATTTTAATTCATGTAAGTGACAAGAATAACACAGGTAAGGTCTTTTCCTCCTGATCTACAATATCCTTGATAAGCTGTACAGTTTAATAATGAGATGTTCTCATATAAATTTCCCTCTGCCTTCCTTTTTTACTTTCCTTTTCTAAAATATGTATCTCCTCAAATACTTCCATTCTGCATGTCACAAGAAAACGCCAAAAATAGAGAAAGAGAGATCTGATAAAGATAAAGCATGACAAAAGTTTCACGGATAATTGCCTTCACATATCCAGTTCAGCTCTCATCTCTCCTAATTAGCCTCATTACCATACCTTAAGACAGAGCAGCAGTCACTCAAACTCCCTGTTTTTTTTGTCAAAACTATTGCTGACAGGCAAATGGACAACACATGCACTGAGTGAGTCTATTCTAGACTATGCTTTTACAAGACTAGCCTCCAGCAGAAAACACAAAACAATAGGTCTTCTATAAATGTATAATGAAAGTATACATACAGTGGGTGTATACTCAATAAATTATTGTTCTATTCATTGCTCCATCATCTCTTAAAATAAGGACAATAAAAAAAGAAAAATCATTCTCATACACTATCATTCTTCAGAATATCAAAGAGATCAAACCATTGCACTCCTTCACTATGACCGATCGAGACTTTAAGAACAGCCTCACCACAGTGTCTGAAAAAAAAATAATCACTTGAGTGCTGTAAAGTTTGATTATGTCGGTGCAGTGCTGCTTTCAGCATAACCACGCTATCACAGGAAGCTTTTTGTTTTTACAAACCGTGCTCAAATGAAAAAGCTTCA
The DNA here is from genome assembly GCA_013397135.1 of Pachyramphus minor. Lineage (NCBI taxonomy): Eukaryota > Metazoa > Chordata > Aves > Passeriformes > Tyrannidae > Pachyramphus > Pachyramphus minor. The sequence continues at coordinate 666,544 of VYXB01009285.1, read as the reverse complement.
TCCCAGTGCTCATATTCATTTAAAATTAGCTCATAAAAAGTATTGACAAAATAGTTCACAGGGGCACTAGAAATATTGTAATATTAAACTTCACTGGCTATCAAAACATTAAACTATATAATGGGAAAGCATTGAAACCCCTCACAATGTCCATTTCTTTTTCACTGTTGTTTTAGTCACACATTACATTATGTATAGAGTTCAGATACATGCTACTTTGTTTTCATTTTCTCTATTTCTCTATAAATATCACCCTGTCTAACATCTAGCAATTTTAATATGTTTTTCTACTACAACCTTCTGGTAATATGGTGCCATTTTTATTGATTTGTCATATTTTCATGTTTATGGTACCATTAATAAAATAAAAATACTGCTTCATAATTTTTATAATAGAAATTTTATACTCGCAATGTCATTTATTTAAGAACTGGACATTACACAGTCACTGGTCTCTCCTCCTTAGACACAATCTTCTTTGTGATATTCTTCGTCTTTTGTACAGTTGTGATACAACATCTGTCATTAAAAAAAAAACCACAAAAAAAACCCACAAAAAACCCCACAACCAAAAAAACCCACCAGCAAACCAAACCAAAAAAAAACCACAAAAACCAAAAAACCAGTGAAATGGATTTTCTGCACTTTGCAGTTTGTGGAAACTAACAGTCCATTCAGCGTGACTGAAAAATACCCTGAAGGCCAATATTTACTAAGCATGGCACACACACAGGAGCCTTGTTAAAAATCCACAACAAATCTCTCATTGCAAACAAATCCAGAGGCTTGAGAGCCGATGCAACTGTCAGGGTAATGCTTATCCTGACAGTAGAAAGCTGGTTTTTTAGCAGGCTAACAGCTAGCTAGATGTCTGCTGGCTTCTCACCAAGATTTCACTATTTCAATTTCTTCTCTTCAGGATTTATTAGGTGTTGAATATACAGCAATCTATCAGAGGGCTAAACAGCATCAAATGAAGGTAAGGCTGACACATCCGGGCACTCGGTACTCAAAGAATACCCATGACCAACGACTGTAACTACTTCAAGCAAATAGTCAAAAAAACCATTTGAAATTAAACTCTAGGCTGAAGACAGGC
>VYXB01009285.1:613137-662916 GCA_013397135.1 Pachyramphus minor | reverse complement strand
AAAAAAAAAAAAGTACACGTGTATACATACATATATATGTGTGTGTGCCTATCTGTCTATCTATCTACATACACACATGCTTACACAGCAATATATAAACATATCTAAATACACATACAGTTTTGTTCTGCTGAAGAGAAAATGAAAGTCTCATTTGAAAAAAAAAAAAGACAATAAATTAATTTTAACCTGTAATTGATTTACCATGACAAGACTTAAGATGGTTCCTAGACAATGGTGTGTTTCTCTTCTGACGGTAACATTAAAAACCGCACTTTTTTTCAGAGGAAAAAGTCTGAGACACAATGCCATAGAATAAGATGTAATGGGCATTGCAGTGACCAAGACGTTGGGATGCTTGGATAAGTCTCAATTGCCTGTAAAATTAGGCAGTCACCTGACATGTATTTATATAAATGAGAGGACATTAGCTATGTTTTCTTGAGCACAGATGTACCAAAAGTATCCATCATCTTTGAGGAAATTAAGCCAAATAATGTCTCTCTTACCCGAATCATTTCAACAGGCTGCCATATAAAATGTTCTATCAGCATTAATACAACCCTTGGAAAAACAGTATCAGTAGATGATTTTAACATTAACAACCACACAATCAGTACCATCGGCTTAAAAAACCCATTTAAAATACATTTTAAGGTCTAGGATTCCTGCATTTCCAGCCTGGAGGTTTGACCAGCCATCTATAGCAATATATCTGCTGAATGTAGAAGGCAAGTGAAAACATTCGTGCAAAAGAATATACAACTCCTATCTCATATTTCTTTTTAATTTCATTAGGAGACATAGCCACACATGCTGATTCATACAAATTTACCTGTGCCTACACGTGCCTTACAACGTCATGCTGACAAACACACTTGAGGATACCTATAAGTACCTCAAAGGGTAAAACATGCTCTGGGTTTCGTTCCATCAATGATGCTTCAAGCCCTTCTGTTTTCATTAATTTCTCATCCTGTTTTCTTGGTTTCTTTTCCTGCTACTCTTCATCAACATTTACCCACACCTACACCAGCCCATCCCCATCCCTTTTAATCCCACTCCCCTGAAACAGGACACTAAATTCCTAGTAGTCTCCTGAAGTTCAAGCGTTTCTAGCTAAGGTTGACTTTGAGGTGGAAGTCTCAGAACTCAAAAGGAGTACTGGTTAAAGCAGCACTTGAGGGACCATGAGCTGGCAGCATCAGCTCACATGGATCTTGTGAGGGCAATAAGTTTTCTGCCCTGGGGTAGCTCTGCAGTCAGAAAGTCACATCAGAATTCAGAATCCTCATTTCAGGATTCACTCTTTTGTCTGCTACAAACTCACACAAATATTCAAATGTCTTGTGTAAGTGGCATGGGACTAGGGAAATTAGGACTTCATAACCATCTTCCACTATAGTGCTTTATATGGTAGGAAAAGCACAGCTTGTGACAGTCATTTTAGCAGTGTGTCATTTAATATTAATAGACAAAAATACCTTGCTCCTTTCTGCATGACAATCTCTGTTTTTTTCCACCAGTGGGGGTGCTGCAACAGCAGTGATTTACAGATCCTATATTTAACATAGTAGAATCAGCCTATGAGCCTGGATGAATCTAAAATAGCACATAGCATGAGCCTGGAATTTATTTTAAAAGATCCTTTATCTTATGACTCCATTAAAGTTTGAAGCCAAACAGATGTACAGTACCTAGGGCAAACACATTTGAAGATATTTTATTTTGCACTTTCCATTATCCTACTGATCTATAATAAGTCAAATAATACCATGGTCTAACCTTTTGAATTTTCATTTCTACTCCATGCTTCCTTGGTAAACTTGTTTGTCTTCTGAGTTTTTTAACATTGTTGGCTTTTACACAAAATTTGCTCCACTATGTAAAAGTTGTTTTGACATATTTAATTCCACAAGAGAATTCTAACCACTGGTTCTTTCACCAGCATTTATAATACTGCTATAATACTGTTCTCAATTACTTTTACTTTCATGGCAACTCTATTAATACAATTTTCTTTTAAAAAACATGATAAACTGATTATCTCTATTGCTATACATAAAAGAGCTGAGGATATTCAAACCTCCTTGCACGTTCTTAAATCAGGTCTGTTTTAATCTTCAAATTGTGTGGTACCATATTGTGTGTGTATTAATTTTCATGTCTTTTAAATTTTAAATCTGAAAACTTAATACTTTTTAATAGCATAACTGTCCTGTGGAAATACATCTCTTAGGTATCTCAGAGATGTTGAACTCTCATCACATTTTTTTTTCCTCATGTCTGGCATCCATGACTTCAAGCAGCCAGTTATTCACTAAGCCCAATTACATTTGTCTATAGCTGCTACTCAGACAGTGAGCACAACTCTGGTTGCTGCAATCATTTAGTAATTCATCTTCTACAGGTTATTGTGTTAGTGCTGCCAGTTGTCACGATTACTGTTAGGTTCATTTGAGGATTTAATGAGTGAATTTTGGGGCACTGAGCTTACAGGCCATAACTATTTATCAACTATTTATTATTTTACAGCAATAAATGTTATAAAATTTTATTATTTAAGTATTTTCTGGGCCAGTTAATAAATTTCAGCTGGCATCTTCAAATGCCATACCAGCTGATTACTGGATGTGTTTGAAACAACATGTATTGTAGATGTACATTAAGATTTTGAATCTCATTGACTTAACTCCTGTTTCCATAGACAAGCATAAAGAAAATATTGGAAGCTTCTGGTTGTTTCATTTTAATGACATCAAATACAATTGTGTTTCTCAAAGATAAAGCAAGACAAATCCACAACCAAACCTGGCTCAAGATGGTGCCTTCTCTGGGGTTTTTCTTTCCTTTCTTACCAATAAAATTTCCCCACCAGTAAGAGCTGTTTGCCAATACTCTTAGGACTCAGCCCTTTACTATGTCATTCCAGTAGATGTTGCAGAAAGATGTACAGACCAGATTAGATGGCCTACTTTCCAAAATTATGAAATCCTGAACTAAGAAAAGCTGCAGAAGACAGACTGAATGCTTAAATAAAGTACAAAGAGGTCCTACAAGAGTCTGAAAGTCACATTTAATTGATAGTTGGAGGCTCTCAAATAACACCCTGAGAGAACACTATAGGAGAATTGACTTGAGACCAGAAAAAGCAGAGCAAACTCCTCATTTGGAAAGAAAGTTTATCCTTCTATTTTCAGTCTCTGTGATTACAATGTTGCTGAATTTATAGCAGCCTGTCTGAGATGAATAATTCTGAACAATATCATTTTGCCATTTATTTTGCCTGTCACTTTGAGGGAAAGTTGTTACAGGGTTGCAGCCAACACAGATATTTATTTCTTTCCTTTGAGAGGTAAGGAGGAAAAACATGAAAAACAACACAGTGAAGAGAAAAAAGATGAGCATGTTGGCATCCTTACTGACTTCCTGGTAAGACTGATTCAGCAGCAGCCAATGACATCATCCTGCAGGGCTGCAGGAGTACCCTGCCACTCTGTGCTTTGCAACATGTAGGTGCCCAAACATTGCACAGAAGATCATATGAACAACTAACCAAACAGATATCTACAGTCAATTTACACAGCTGGAACATAAATACCGACACCTGCTCTCTTAGTCTGAAGCCAGAAAACTGTCCTAGCTAAACCCATGCTCACCACTCTTTCCACAGCTCCCTATCAATTCCTTATTCTTTCATGATCGCTGATGACTACACTTCTGTAATTTATTTTAAAACGCCTAAATAGTTGTGGATTTCAGAAGGCTCTTTACAGAAACTGTTGAATTGAAAGGAAAACCACCTTTCCACTTCATATATTGTCAGCTAGGTAAAACCCCAAAGTAGCACAGGAGCACTGGGATGGCCCAACTTGTTGTGACTACTGGCCAGCAGTAGTCACTACTGTGACTAGATGGACAGCATCTGTCTGGGGTCCACAGGAGGCTTAGAACTGTTTTTCGGACACAGACACTGGTATTCCTTACTAGTTATGTTAGTCATAAATTGAAATATATGTAATAATCATCCTCTGGTAACAGATAAAACAGATTTCTGTTATTCTCAGCCTTAGGTAATGAGGAAAAACACTTCATTCCAAGTGAAAAGATTAGAGCAACATTGGTTGTTCACTATTTATATGGAAGGAAATTATAGGATTTCCCAGTAAGAAATATGAAAATCTCCGTCTAAAACTACCATGAAAATGGATTCAGCTATCTTTCCTAACAACATAAGGATGGTTAAACCATCCATGGAACTTGGAAATTTATCATGACTTCAACCTCAACCTTTCAGCACAAACTCAAAAGAAAATCAAGACAGGCAACAGGAAACAATCGCTTTCATCACCTGAATCCCATTTTTTTTGATCCATCTGCTTTGTGGTTTTCATTGCCTGAAAACACACATTATGAAAGATCTACAAGGAGACAGAGACAACTGCAATGTTATTGTTCTTCTAAATGTTTGTCTTACAATAAGAAGAAAGAAAAATGGTGTCAGAGACAAAAAGATTACCTATTTCTTTGCATGTCTAAGGCCAAGAAAAAGAACTGAATAATGTTCTTTACTTCAAGAAGGTAAGCCCTTAAAAATAAAATATGTAAGTAAACTAGTAAGAAATAAAAGTTGGATAGTGAAATCTGAATATGAGCTGACAGAATTAATTACATTGACCTATATAGTTTATATAGAACTCAAATGCAGAAAGCATCATCTACTTTAATGCAATTTAATTGGATTACTAATTAATATAATTAATTGGTTTTTACTTTACAATATCAGTTATATGAAGAGAGAAGACATTTTGAAAATAAAAAATGAGTGACAAACACTTCAGACAAGTTGTTGTTTTCAGATGTTTCCTCCCTTTTTTCAACATGGTCAATTAAAAATGAATGCAACCAAAATTCTGCACTTTCAAGTCTTTTCAAAACTGGCATTTCAGTGTGAAAAGAATAAATGTTCTTGCCATTACATCAATGCCTCTGCACAGAATTTTCCCACCATTATCTTGAAAGCTTTAAATGACTGTCTTTGGGAAAAGAGAAGGGAGGTATTTTTAAATGAAGTAAATGGATGGGAGGGCTAAACACTAATATAAAGCCTGTATATGACAAATACTGTGGGCTAAAATGAGCATGCAGAGATTCCCACTGTATGTACACATGACGAACTAAATCTGCTTGTTGTACTCCTTTGAGTTTAGGAGCCTCCAAAGAATTGGGTAAGATATGAGAGGAGGCCGTTCCCCTACCCTTTGGCATTCTTTATCTATACAAAGGGCAGAGCAGCCAAGCTCTGTTACATATTACTCTGAAAATATCCCACAAACAGTACATAAAAGCCCCATATTTTGGTCAAATCTATTCTAGATACATACATGCAAGTACAGAATTAGACCAGTGGAAATTAACTAAAGAGTTACAGATGGCCCTGTATATAAAGTAGTACAATATAAGAGAGACCATCTGGAAGCATGTTTTGTCCTTAACTTATTTCTTTAAAAAAAAAAACCAAAAAACAAAACAAACAAAAAACAAAACCAAACCCTCATTTCTACTTTTCCTTTTCTAGCTGCAATTTTTCACCGTGCAATGAAAATGTGCTTGTTTTAGTTTCAAAAAAAAAAAAAAAAAAGGACTTGAGCTATACACCTGCCAAGTCAGCAACCTGAAATAGAGGTGCAGGCTAAATATTGAGGAAGACAAAGTTTTGTTTTAAGCATCAAACTTACGTGGCGATACTTGGGATGTGTTTACGGGGTAGAGCTGCAGAGTGAATCCTTACTGATTTTGCATTTTAGAAAAGAGATACATATTTAGCAAAGAACTTCTTCACAAAACAAACAGATATTCTTTGAGTGAGATCCATGCAATTACTGCTGCTGCCTTCAATGGGAACAACATTTTAAGCTGAGCATTAATCCAGTTTGTAAAAGGAGTGCTGCCCCATCTTGCTACAGTTGCACGGCACTTTGCTACTACAGTCAGGAAAGAAATTTCACAAATAGTGAAACACTTCTGTAGTGCCAACTTATAGCAAAATGTCACCTTCTGAGGTGTACTGGGGTAAAAATTAGGTACTGGTTGATGAGAAGATACACAGCCTCCTGAGACTGTCAGCCTTTCTTCAAGTACGACATTTGTGCGTTAAACCATTTTTCACAAGGATTCAGGTGTATGATATTTTCACCTAACACTAAAAAATATTTAATTAGCTTTCACTTTCAAAGGAATGCCTTGTGATGAAACATTAGAGTATATTTTTCCTATCCTGAAGTATGGGAATAAATCCCTTTAGCATAAATGTCCCATTAGTGACACTGTATGTGGTATGTTTTAGATTATATTCCCAGGCTAACATGTTATGGCCCTGGACAAATAAAACCAAAATAAATTATATCCATCTTTCTATAAATTCCATTATAGCTTAATTGCAAGATTTTTTCTTTCTTTTTTTTTTTTGTCTTTAATTTGCCATTTTTTTAAATATCCAAATTACTTGCATGTGCTCTTTCCCTTCTGCTTCTTTTCCTCCTTCCCTCTCTGAGTCAAGGGAGTCTGGCAATTTGTCAGTACGATAGATGAAAACGGGGAGCAACTCAATGAGATATAATTTTTTAGTTAGTTAATGTACCTACCCACAATTAGCCCACAATTAACAGTATTACATATATTACATATGTAACATCAAAATTACATACTGCTTTTTTCTTATGTCCTTATGCATTACACTTACATTCACATTTATCCATCACACATAATATGGAGCAAGGCTAGAGTGTGTTCTGTATTAACAGCTCAGGGGATTTTCCTCACATGGGACAAATAGGGTAACGTTAACAGCATCACTTGTTGTTTGTGAGACACGCACACTGATAGTATATCAGGTCAACTGCTCTGTAACCTGCTTATCAGCAGTTAACACTAGATACAGTTTAACAGAACAATTCAAAAATTGTTTTGATTGATTGCAACAAACTGGCAGTATAATTGCACTCGAGCCATTAGGAATCCAATTGAACCCTGATCGAGTACTTCGTTACTCCTGCTCTTTTCACAAGGGCACACCATCCCAAGTAATATTTTATATGTTATAAAAGGTTAGGTTTGAAAAATTAGCATTACAAATGTCACATTTACTTCCAGCTGGAAATGTGCAACAATGTGTGACAATACTGAATAAAATGTTGAAACATGTTTTCCTTTTGTTTTACTTTACTCATTTTTGTAATACAACACTGGTTACTGGAAAATGCCTTACAGCTTTATTCAAAACACATGTTCAAAGATCTGAATGAAAAAAAGCTTTGACTCTCTCTGGAACATCTAACCAATATATCATTTGTGTGCTTCAAATTTTTTTTTTTACTGTCAAGTACACTTTTATGTCTTTAAGATTTATTTAAACTAGTTTATTATATAATGAAGCTTGTCAGATCATAAGAACAAAGTCAAACAATATGCTCTATATCAAAGTATAACATTTAACATATAGATTTAAGTATACATATCAAGTACAATGCAATCAAGCACAGTTTAATCTGAAAATGCAAATGGTTCAGATTATTAAAGACACATCTGTCCTTTGAAGCATAATTTAGGCTGTTTATCAAAAAGCTGCATGCAATTATATTATTCCCTCCCATCGAACATATTTTAGCCATGGATTTCTTAGTTTAAAAACCTTTAGGTTTAACCCCAGGGCCAAAATTTCACATCCTAAACCACTAACTAAAATATAAACACAAACATAAATTTCAAAATTTATATAATCACTTCTAGTCTACAAACTATTACAGTAGGACAGTCATTTTGATTACATTAATCTCATGGTGATAACAGAGTTGCATAAACGACCAAGCATTAAATCTGAGTTTTCATATTTCTTTTTTCTCTATTTGTATATACATATTGCTCCATCATATCCTGCTACTGTGCAGGCTGTCTGAGGCAAATAAAAAAGACGGGCCTCAGGTTTCTTTTGCTTTGAACAACAGTGTCAATTTTAAACATACACTCCTTATTGCCTAAGTGGGGAACACTCCTAACATTTATAATACATTTGATAAATGTATGTATGTAAAAATGACCTCTTATTTTCAAATGCTACTGTAAAGATCTGAGTAATTTACAAAGTACAGTGTTTCTGGTGTTGATCAAGTTAAATGTAAACTCTTTCAAAGATCAACAAGTGATTTTCTCCACTGTGAACAATACATACCTGCAAATTTAAACCCTAAATTATAAATAAAACCTGCCATGCAAGCAGTCCATTAAACAGTCCTGTTTTAAAGGCATGGAGAATCCTTATCAATGGGGATCTATATTGCTGTGTTACCATACACAGATGTAGCAACTGTGCATGCAGAGTAGAAACAGCCCTCATTACATGCAACACTACAAGTACATTAGTTCTTTAAGACATATTAAAAATGCCTTCTCCTGCACAAAAGAAGGAGTTTTTATGAGTTCCTGGAAATCTGAGCGTTATATTTAGTTCTTGTGAGTCTAGTAAAATGCAACATGCTACACAATCGACAATCATTAAAACAGTTTCAAAAGTTAAAGTATTGCCATGACTATGGATCAAAAGCATCAAATTCTTTAATATGTTTCATTTTGAAAGTCACAGGCTACACACTAAAATATTTGTTTATTCTGTATTTAAGAAGTAGTCACTCAGGTGCTCCCTTGTCAGTACTTTTGAGATGAGAGATTCTTCAGTGGTCTTTTTTTTTTTAATCTAGTCTCACAATGACTATATAGCTACATCAAATATCTATAGGGCACTCAAACGCATAAAAAAATTGCAAAGTGTTAATTTAATTATGATTTATCCTCTTTCCCCAGCCCCATGGAGAAAATTGCTGTTCCCTGTAACAAAATGCTAAGATGGAGCATTTGGGGTTCAGGGGGGCAGGATTCCTATTCAGGACAAAGCTCCTCATCTTTCTAAAAATATCTTTTTATTTTAGGAAGAAAGAACAGTGTGGAAGAGGAAGAAAAGCAGCACTAAAAAAGCAGTACTTCATCATATCCTAATTCGGTTGGTTGTTTTGAAATGTGTATGTAGCCCCACTAAGCAAACAGAATAACTTTTAAAACAGTCACCAATAGTTATTCTTTTTCACAATGCAGACATTGTTTGATGAAATTTACACACCATGGGTAGCTTGTGGGATAAATAATAGAAAAACTAGTACAGTATTACAGTGTCTATTTAGAATCCTATTTTGGGATGCTGAAAGCAACAATCAGGGTTTTAGGTGTTTCTAAAATATTGTATTAAAAAAATACAACCACCCAAAATTATCTCATGCAAAATAATACATGTTCCAGATGACGAGACAAACGAAAGAGCACAAGTAATACAGCAATAGCAGGGCACAGCCTTAAGGCCCATGGTCTTTGTACATGTTACTGAAACCTAAGCAAGGTTCACAGCAGGCTCAGAAGGTTAACAAATCAGACTCTGGTGTGCCAAGAAAATCGCAGAGAAAGCATCTTTTTACATTGGTTACATGATAATAAACTGTTCCACATTAATATAACAAATGTTATCCCAGCAGCACATACAGAGACAACCATATTTGTTAGGACCGAGGGAGTTTGAGTCTGGTAGAGGAGGACAGAAAGATTAATGTAATAATCCTAGTTCAGGATTTCCTTGATTTTATAGGCTTAGATCTAGATATGAATGTCTTTTAACACTACTTTATGCATAATATTCTTGCTTTTTTATTCTAATCAAGTTTAAGTATCTGCATGTTGAAATCAGAAGCACTTACATTCTCCACAACATTTCTCCAAATATAAAGCATTTGGTCCAGATCCAAAGTAGGCTTTAGGTATCTAAAACAGGATTTAGTTTGTCCTGAGGTGCCTGAATCCAAAATTGTAATCTACATTAGCCATGCTTAGCAGCCATTAACCCCGAAAACAGCTCTGGCTTTCACCTGAAAGCTCCTCAGCCACATGAAGTTCTCCACTTTGTCATTAGCAGAGACCTCCCTGTGCCTCAAGAGCTCCCTGTCCATTTCCTCAGCAGGAATCTGGAAAACAGGCAAAATACACTAAAATGTGTCTTAAGAAAATAATCAGAACAGTGAGTTCAGAAAAATTTCAGGCAACTGGGGACACATCCACTTGGAGACATGCATGGAAGTACTTTCCTCTAGCTTAGCTGGTACAACACCTGCACAAAAAGTAAGAAGTGGATTCTAGATCTTTACCCAGAATCAAGATTTGTTGAAGAAAAGGCCGTTTTCCAGCAATGAATTAGAAAATCAAGGGACAGAAGAAGAAAGAGCAAGTCTGACTCTGGAGCTCAGTGCCTGGTTCAAAAGTGCTACTACTTTTGCATTTGCTCCAGGAGCTACTTCTGTCTAATTTCTGTAACCATCTATGTTAAGCAGAAATTTTCATTCTCATTTCCCAAATGTATAGATGCGCTCTTCTTTTTGTGCCACAGACATTAAAGAAACTGTTTAAAAAACTGATCCCAAGACTATTCTTCCTGGATGTCATCAATAACCTCCCTCCCTTTCAATCACCTCCCTTAGAGTAGAGTCTTCTGACGTCTCCTTTTGCACCAGAAAATCTCTTTTAATTACTCATAGTAATTCTCAGAGAAAATCTACAACTTGTTTCAATAGTTCAAATGACTTCTTGCACTCCAAATCAAATGTAAGATCAACAATGATGCTTTTTATCTTGCCTGCAGGTAAATTATCATGCATAGGTTCAGTGAGTTCTCTCTGTTGACAAGGACCTCATCTTCACCTCAAAAACACAGAAAGGTTACTCAAGCACTGAAACTGAGAGCTACCAGCACCTAAAGAACCAACCCAAAGTATCTCTTGGATAACAACAGACTTCATTCCACTCAAATTCCCAGAACCCACATATTCTTCTCAGACTTCTAAAGTCAGTAACTTCAATAACTTAAGTCTACTAAGATGACACTCACTTAAATGGCAGGCCCTACCACAAATGAGAAAAACAATTAATGATGTAATTTGTCTAGCCTTTCATCAATTATGGTCAGGCATAAACTGAGGACAGAAATGAGAAGCCGGTTCATAGCAAGCAGATTTCTGGAACACTCTTTCCACAAGGATAGCAACGGGGGGGCGGGGAAACGTTCTATGTATTTTAAAATAGAACCTGATCTAATTATTAAAAGGACAATATGACACCCTATGATTCCACAGGGCTGAAGCTAGTGATGCAGGAGGTCTCTTCCAGACATGTTACTCCTGTTACAGGTCCAGACAAAAAAGCCATACAGAAAAGTTCCTCTCCTCTTCTCCAAAGAACATCTAGTTTGATTACAATTTCTGGTGGATCTTAGACCTTCTGGAAAACTGTCAGTAGCTTCATTACTCAGAAAGGTACAGATAAATAGAAGCTGAATTAAAAATGCAATTATACTATAACACTGTACTCCTCCTCCTGGTAAAATACATGGCTTTGTTACACTGAAGAAGCCTATATGGGAAAACCATCGTCCTGTTAACATAAAAAATGAGCTGAAAAGCCAGCCTGGACAAAAATCCAATTGTCAAGATGTGGCTGTCTGCAGCGGCCCAAGTTTCTCTCTTGCAGTTGCGTAACAGGCTTTTTGGGTTGCAGTATTCTTGGCAGCCCGAGCAAGAACAGAGACTGTTCAAGTTACACAACTGCAATGTCATTAGTGGCTTCTTAGGAGTGTGCCCAGAGCTGCCCGAGTAAGTTAGCATTATACTAAAACATAAGCTGCTAGTTACAATCTCCCCTGTTTTGTACCCAAGTCAGACTCCTATTGCTGGTTCTCATCCACCACGTCCTGGCAAGCGACGGGAGCGCTGCCGCTCCTGCCCCAGTGCAAGGCCACCAACTGCCCTGCGCCTCTGTGCCTGCCCACTTGCTGGCTTCTTCCAAGAGCTGAAATCCTGAAAAAGCATTACTCATTCATTTTTATTTTTCATTTTTAGCAAGGTTGAGGGCTTTATTCAAATGCCATTTACGTCAGTTATTCCTCCTTTTTCCTGAGCGACTCTTTCTGATCTGTGCTGAGTTTTTCTGTCCCTCACTGACTTTTAGGTGAAACCTCTGATTTTGTTACTGTCCTTATTTTCTCATTTGCGGCATTCTCTTTTGCTTTACTGATCAGCTTTACTGATCTTACCCATTTACCTAAGAAATTAGACTTAGTCACTCCCCTTAAAGCACAGTAAAATCATTTATTCAAACGCTCACTGTGACATTATCAGAAGCACTATTAATTAGCAATTTACTGAGCAAGGAGATACTATTCTTCTACTCATAGTACTAACACTAGTATCCACAAACCACTATTTGCAGTCCTGTTTCAGTATAATTGTTTTTTGGGGATTTTTTTAATACAGCATCACTCTTTTCTTGCACTGCAACAAGATGTGTAGGAGGTATAGCAGCACCTCATGGTCAGTTCAAGCTTGTATTTTTAAAATACCCAACTGCTATATGAACCACAATATTAACTGCAGTCTCCAGTTATAACTCCTGTGGTTTTGGTACTGCCCAAAACCCATCACAGAACTGAATTAGAAGTCTTCTTTTTAAAAGACTTGTTACCTCCCTTTCCCTCCATTTTCTGTACTATAGCAGATCATCCCTAAGGAGGAATTACATAATATATGAGATCAAAATATCAAATGATGTTTAATAATGCAAAATTTTAAAAGTCATCTTGACTTTTTAAAAAAAAAGTCATGCCATGGTTTTGCCTCAGCATGTACCCCTTAAAGTATCTAAGAGTCTTAATAGCCTCAGGACAGGATTTTTTCTATCAACTTTAATCATGGTTGTACAGTATTAAAGAAAAATAGAAGGTGTCTAAGCTATGAAGAACACAGAGATGACAAGTGAAGTTAAACATGTAGCACTGTTACGAGCATCTGTGAGATGTCTAACATTCCACTGCCAGAACATGAGCTCCCTTTTTGACTTGTCTCCTTGCTGGACAAAGCTGTAATGTCTGAATTCATCTCTTGTTTTGCACTTAAGACTACCCTTTTCCACTTTGGTGAAAATTAATAACTTAGAAATATTCTAAAACTATCAAGGAACGTTTTGATCAAATGGGTGAGATTTTTCAAAAGAGAACTTTGAAGTGTCCAGTCTTATTGAATCATTTTTTGGCAGAAGGGATTGGCCCATTTGGAAAACCAGTCCGTTTTACAGCATCTCAGAGAACCACCCCAAATGAAACGCACTTGAAATGCCAAGGTTTAATATTCATTTATTGATTTTTTTTAACTTTCTTTTCCCTTCCCAGTTGTTTGGTTAGAAACCCCACAACAAGTCAAATGCTTTCTATTACTCCTCTCCTGTCATGTCACTAAAAATCTGCATTATAGAAAGAGAAAAGGAATAAGGCATTTCACTTTGACATTTGTGGTTCCTGAAATCACTGGCATAAGGGAAAACATTTTCACTTAAAGTAGTCAAAATTATAACTGACCTTTCACTTATGCTGACCGAATGTATTATGTGCCACTCAATCACTGGGATCTATCATTCTTAATTAGCATCTACACAATAAAATAGCTCAGCTCAGAAGTATATTAATTACTGTTTTATGACTCTGCTTCCTATTATCCTGGCTGTACAGTACCAACCATAAAAAGCCAGGGCCTTTTCCAGCACAAAGGGGCAGTATGTGCTATGTGTGATTCATGAAAGTTTCATTAATATTTAAGTTCATGTGGTTTAGAGGAGCAGAAGGGAATGAGCTTTCTTCTTACTTCACGCCCAGAGGATTTAGCTCAATTTTCAGGGCAGTACAATTTTCAGGGCAGTACAAGTCACACAGTGTGATAGGACAGAAAATCTGCTTTTCTTTCATATTGCAATCCACAAACCAAAATAAAACCACAAAAAAATGTCAATTCAGGCAACTCTATTCAAAATTCTGTATACTGATATAGATACATAATGGAGAAGAAATCAAAGAAAACATCATTCCTTTGAACCACCAGCAATGGATAGAGGAGAAGAATAATCTACAATATTCTTTGTATTTAAATTAACATGGGGTTTCCCCCTTTTTTAATGATGTTGCAGTTCAAAGGACAGAGTGATAATAAAACATCATTTGCTATAATATTTCTCATGATGTGTCATTTGAGACTGTGTACCACACACCCAAAGTTTAGAAATATAATCTATCTGAATGAACTGGCTGCAAGCTGAAACTAGAAAGAAGGATTCATTAGTCTTTTATTTCAGAGACCTGTCTGGGGCAAAGTGCATGACTGTAGCTCAAAGCAAAAAAACAAAAGCAGAAGGAAGATGAAATACTGAAAGATTTTAAAAAAACCCTAAAACTTGCATAGCAGCAAGAAGATCTATGTACAAATTCATAACCAGAAAATATAAGTTTTTTCTGACATGTTACTTGGCCTTGAACACATGTTGAAGGCCAGGTTGGATAAGTCCTTGAGCAACTGCATCTAGCAGGAGTCCTTGCCCATGGCAGGGCAGGTTGGGACTAGCTGAACTTTAAGGTCCATTCCAACTCTTTAACATTCTATGACTCCATGATTCTAATACATGCATAAAGATTTTTAACTTAAAGAAATCAGTGTGTTGGGATCGTCCAGTTTCAGACCTGCTCTGCAGCTCTGGTTGCCAGAGTGGATCCCCCTGCACAGCCAGCCTCACTTCCAGGGAGGAAAAGCCATCGGCACCAATAGGCAGGTTGTGCTCTGAGCAAGTGCAGAGCATGCAGAAGAGATTCCCACCCCTGAGATCAGAGGAGACTACAGCTTTAAGTTTTCGGTGAAGAGCAAATGGATCAAGAACCTTTACCAGCTGTCTGCTTCACATGCTGCTTTCTTCCAGGACTCATCTTTATTGCAGAAGATATCATAGGATGATAGAAGGATAGAATTATTGAAGTTGAAAAAGGCAACTTTAAGATCCTCAAGTCCAACCGTTAATCCAACAGAGAACATCAACAGTGTAATCAATAGACTTAAATTGGCAAATATTTGGCCTTATGATTATGCAGCAGCCATACTGAAGGGAGAATAAAGTTTCAGAATACAAAACAGTTAGGTGGTCACTTTGATCACAATGGTCCTGGATTATTTTTAGCATTACCTCACTAAAGCAGCAATGACAGCATCAACGTGTTAAGATGCAATAAGATAAGATTCATCTGTCTTGTAGCCAAGAAAATTTAGTCTAGTAATATAAAACAGCAGGTTATGCAAGGAATCAGGGCCGGGGAGGGCGGGGGGGCTGTGCCACCTCCCGAGAGGAGAGATCACAGGGAAAAAAACCCCAAAATCTGTTCCACCTTTCCTGCAGTTTGGAGGGAGAAGAGAAACTGAGAGAAATACTGATACTGATTTTAGTGAGACTAAGATTTCATTGTTCATTTTCATAAATGTCAAAGATCCACAAATTTTTGGAAAGAAAGGACATTTTGTATACCACAACCCAGTAAATTTCAAATCATTGCTGCTGGATTGAACCCAGTAATTTGCATTCAGCTAAAACTTTCACATTGGGCTAAAGCAGTCCTGTAAAAAGACACCTCATCCTGATCTGGATAAACAAGAGACCCCACTTGCAGTTCCTCCCAGCTGTTCTTTTCTAATCTGAATTTATAAGACTTCAGCTTCTAGTCAGGACTTTTTCCAGTGTTTCAAAAACAATTTTATTAGCATTTTGTCCTCAGGAACATCCTCTACATGGAAATCAAATAATTTTTGAAGTTTGTTTTTTTTCCTATGAGCTAGAAGGGCTGAACTGTAAATACCCCCAAAGGAAGGGGGCACATTTGGAGTCTTGTCATTTGTCTTCCCAGGTCACTGCTATGTGTGCCAGAGCCCTGCTTTCCTGGGTACGGCTGAACACCTGCCTGCCCATAGGAAGGGGTTAATGAATTCCTTGATTTGATTTGATTTGATTGTGCATGTGGCTTTTGCTTTACCTGTTAAACTGTCTTTATCTCAGCTCATGAGTTTTCTCACTTTTACACTTCCGATTCTCTCCCCCATCCTGACACAGGGTGGGTGAGCGAGTGGCTGTGTGAGGCAGAGTTGCTGCCTGGGGTTAAACTGTGACAGTCCTTTTAGACTTTTATTTAGTATTTGTGCATTTATCCTCTAAACATTTCTAATCAACTGTGATTCTCACTAATGACAACTTTCTTGAGATTTGTCAGTTAAGCAGTTCTTATTTCCATTCAACTGTGTATGTTGCTGGTATTTTACAAATCTAAATTTTAATGCAAGTATACTTTAACTATACTTTAATTACTATAAATATCAAATGCACCAGTTGAAATAGTCTTTGATTTCTACACCTCTGAAAAACCAACTCAGGTAGGACCTAGCTTTGAGCACTCACAATGCTACCTTTGGATCACAGTTCTCCTTAAACAACTATGAGTAGCAGTCAACTGGAAAAACATTCTGGTTCATTAAACACGTATTAACATTATTACATCAATACACAGAATATAACAAAAGTTATTTTAAATATACCTATTTTGCAATTAGTTTACTCCTAGTGAGATATGGAGATGAAAGTTGGAATTAAAATGACAACTAAGAGGAAAAATGTTTTTCATCCTATGACAGAGGTTGTTCTATAATTTGTTTTTGTTTCCCTTTGCTACTTAGGGAAATGAAGTTTTCTTTAATACTTCTCACACAGGGCTTTTCATTCATCTAAGTTTTGAAAGTTGACTGTTGTTTTGATTTGGGTTTGTTGTTTTGGTTTTTTTTTTTACTGATACAAAGTTTTCCTCAAAAGAATTCTTCTACCAAGTCTAAATGGTAACACATACTGCACTTTTGAAAAATTATATACACAGACAAATAACATGAGAAAGACACAGTCTTAACAGAAAACAAACCTGAAATGTGCTGTGTATTAAAGGGTTGGAAGAATAATCAAATTACCAAAGATCTCTTTTGTACTGAGTGATTGACAAAACATAATCTTGGAGTGACTGACAAAGCATAATCTTGGTAAAGACAGATTGTCTCTGCAGGGATGCATGTGCATACCTGTTATGTTTTGCTAAACAATAAGAGCTACTTTCCACTTACATGAAACACAAAATCCACAGAACAAAGCAGTAAATCCTTTATACATTAATAATAGCCTTTTGTGTCATTTAGAAAAATTGAAAATGTATTCTTCTTCATTTAATGTTCTAAACTTTCAATTAAGGTTACAAATACATGACCACAGGAGTAAATCTGAAATCAATAACCCTACCAATTCAAACCAGATGAATCAATATAATGGTCATGTCCTCTCAAATCAGAAGAGATCAACTGATGTGAAAAGAACATTAGTAGTTCCATTTACAGGTGAAACATGACAGATCAAAAGAGACAGTTTATATAGGTTAAGCTCGAAATAATAGCTGGATGTTTTCATTAAATATTCGACCTCTGCAATTATTATTTCTACAGTATCTGATGGCAATATTCTGCTTAAAATAGAATAACTTTTCATTATTATTACTATTATTATTATTATTACTACTAGTCTTTTCTAGATCCCTCAATGATGTCCTTCAGACAGTTATTTACTTGTTCAGTGTATAGGTTGCTGCTGCTGCTTTTCTCATCTGTAGAAATACGCTGGTAAAATAATAGACAGCAGTAGATAGACATGTAGTATAATAGACATGTAGTATCTTTACCCAAGATATTACAGTCAACGGTTTAGTTGAACTTGGGGTCTGATCCTGCAAACATGTTTGGTGTAACAAAGAGACAAGTTTGCTAGTTTAAGGACTTGCCTTAATTTCAACATCATGATTTAAGAACTCGGCTTGGTCAACTCAATCCTTTGGGCACTGTTCTTTATTTTGCATTGCACAAAAATAAGTGAAGAGCTATTTCAAACCCTTTACAGCCACGTGAGGTAACATAAGGGTGAAAGAGAAACTGGTGTATGTAAGAACGTTTTGTAGATTTTTATGCGTATTATTTTGGGTGACACAGCAGTTATACCTTCCAAAGAGAAATCAGGTATGCCAATAGGTAACTTAAGATGTGTCAAGGAGAAACTGAAAGGATGAGGTCTGACACTCGTTCCCATCACTCGTTAAATGTCGGGTTCTGCAGCCTTGTCAGTAGGACAGCTGTGACTGTTTTAAGACCCAAAGAACTTTCTTCCCTGAAAATGAGTCAGTCAGGAGGAGGACACTGGTGGATGTATTACAAGAGTGGCCATTAAAGGTCCATGAGACTGTGAACATGTAATTTTTTCATCCTCCTTTTCCATGTACTCCTCTTGCATGTTCAGAATGCAAACACAGCAAAACCAGCAGCAGTTATAGTATCAGTCCTCATATGGAAACATCACAAAGGAAGCACATGAGGGTACACTGCTAAGTCTAAGTCATTCCTACTTCTGGCTTATGCAAGAAATGGTAAAATTAAAACCTTCTTCACCAAAAAAGGAACACATCAAAATAATAAATAAAAATGAAAGTAGCAAGGAAGTATTTAAGACAGACATCTGCCTTACATAATGCACCTCATCTTACACAGAGCTCCCTCATTATTGAACACTTAGATGTGCTTTTTTGCAGATGGCAAAGATGTCACTCCACAACAAACCAGCTTAGTGTGAAGGCATCAAACACCTCCCTTTTCCTTAGCATGTCCCTCCTCAGTCCAGAGTTAAAGCAAGGAGGAAGTTTAACATGGGAAAACGTAAATGAATTACAAAGAGGACTGATGATGTTGAAACAAGCAGTTGCCCTGCAGGGCCTGCATTAGCTCTGGCCAGGGAGTTTTTGGAAAGAAGTCAATTTGCCACACTTCACTTGCATCACCCCAGGCAGAGCCTGAAGATGCTCCCTTCATTGGTTAGTGTTCTAGAAAAAGATGAAGTTTCTCCACACCTAGCTTTCTTGCCAGTTTCCTCTGAGGAAAAAATCCCTCTCTAATGCCAGATCTAGAGATTAGTTCAATTCTGTGCATGTGAGTGAATACTATTACTGTGTTTTCTGACAGCAATTCCTAGGACACCCTCTGCAGACTCCCCCAAAAATGAATGAGCCCCTGAAAGTTTCCATTGTTCTGTAATTCCCACTTAAAGACATAATCCGTATTTTACGCCAGAAGTGATTGACACAGAGAGGACTCTTACGCCACAAACTGAAGATTAGAGCTTAATACTCCTAGTAATAAAAATGGAGACCAAGGATGTATTAGAAGAATTATTTCTAAATAAATTCTTTCCAAAGCTTTCTGTCAGCCATTTAAAACACTATTTTGGGGTCACCCATAACCCACATTTCTTTAGCTGTGTCACATGCATAGATCTTCTTTCTGCCTTTTTTCAGCCTTATTATGCAAGAGCTAACACTCTGGTAAGGATAATAAACAGTGCAGCAAATGGCACATTACACCTTTTCCAACAAGATTACTTTTAAAACCTATTGCATGTTTAGAATTTTTTTGTTTACTGTTTTAAGCAGATGACTGGCAAGGCAAAAAAAAAAATAAATAACAAAATAGTTGGAATAGGAACAAATTCTGATTTGTGACTGCAAGATAATTTACAGTGAACACTATGGGGAGCGCCCCAAGCAGTGCATACTCAAGGTCACACCCACCAGCCTGTCTTGAAGATTGCAAACTAACTTCTCTGAGCATTCTTGAGAATGGATATCTTATTTGGGAGATGGCAGATAAGCACATAAACTATTATTGATGGCCTCTTTGTGCTGATCCTGTCTCATCCCCATCTTATATTTATTTATACAAGCAGCTCCCCCACTTGGTAGCTGAAAAGAAAACCATTTGGACACAGTTAATTTCATCATCTTTTGATCATCCATATTTTTGTTCATTCAAAAGTCTCCACAGATGAAGCCTTTTTTAAGAATAATGACCACTATAAAAGAAGTTGATTGTACCCGTTCTGTCAAAACTCTGACCTAGCCCAAACAACAAAATTGCACCCACTACAGTAACTGAATTTACAGCTCACACCATTCTAGGAGTCTAAATAGGAAGGCTTACGTGAATGTAGAGTTTGCATGGTTAGACATCTGAGAAGACAGGCTGGGAACTCCAAGGGAACCCAATACCAGAAGACAACACTAATTTTGCAAAAGACTATTTTCAAGAAACGATTGCTCTCTGTGCATGGAAGAGACAAGTCATCAGGTCATTTTCCCAGCCAGAGCACGTCAAAGTCAGCTTCACTGACTTCAGCAGAGCTACTTCATTCTGTACAATGGGAGAGGAGTCTCATGTGAGAGAGTTACACTCAGAGTAACTTGTTGACTCCTTTAGTAGTGGGCCCAAAAACTCAATTGCTTTCTCATAACTTCATGGCATGATTCACACTTGATGTTTTGTGTCACTCACTTCGCAGAATTTGGAAACTGATTTACTCAATTTGACTTACATTTCTAATGACCTTGCTAATGACTGGACCTCCAACACCATCCCCCCAATATAGAACGTTCTAGACTTGCTTCAGACTTGGCAGCACTTACATGATATTATTAATTTCAAAATTCTACTATTTCTTAAAATGAGCCACTTTCTGGATATGCAAAGTCGGCTGGAGATATATAACCAGACAGAAAGTAGTTTATTTCAAGCCAAAGATGTTTAGCTTATGCCTTGCTTATATTTCATGAAGAACATGACAGGCTTGCTAGGTGCAGAGCTAAGATCAGACATGTTCTACAAGCCTTTGTAGTAGAGAACTTAGATTTTGTCAGATGAAAGAGGTCTTGCTGCTTTCAGAAACACAGTAAAACCTGTAAAAATGAGTTCCATGCAGTTAATTATGCCTCACAAAGTAAATTTTCATGATTTATTTCTTTCCAAGACAACTCATAAAGGCTTAAGCCCTTCTAGTCTGTGGAGCTGCAAACTGTGGTAATCTTCGTGTTAACCATCATCAAGTTTTCTCACCTTTCTACCACGATAACTAGAAATTTCACAAAGAACTGGCTAGAATTAAAAAGAGAAAAAAGGAAAAGCATGAAAGTTGTGCAAAAGGGAGTTTACAACACATCATGCTGTTTTGTTTTGATCTGTTTTCTGACAGGCTTTAAGAAAAATGTATGCACCTTTTTATGAATAAGAAACTTCATCCGTGACTTCTGCCAAAAGTCCTAGATTCCCATTTACATGTAAAAGAGTTATACCATAGCCAGGAGACCTAGTTTAGAACTGTGAAAACCAACGAGGTTTTCACTCCATAGTCCATAAATAATCATATAACAAAGGAATGATTTCATTTCCGAGTGAACATTAAAGGATAAATTCTCAGTGTAAGTCAGGTAAAAAAGAAATAAAATATGAACAGTGGATTGTTCCATAAATATTATGAAAGGTTTTGGATTTATCTGAAAAGTATACACCAATTATCAGAAACTGATGCATCATCTTTCTCACCCACTTTCTTTTTCTATTTATAAATTTCGTAACTTTAAAAGGGAGAAAAAGTGGGGTTTTATCACTCAGTGCTTTCAGAATTCCAAAGCAATAATAGGAAAGTGCTACTTTTTTAATGAGGTAAAATTAACTTAAATCTGAACATCATTGGGGCAATAAGAATATTACTTTTCATCACCACAAACCAATCCAACTATTTTTCAGCTTTTAAGAACTACCTTAAGATTTTAATTTGAAAATCCAAGAACTCCTCCTATTTTTAAATTCATTAATTACATTGTTTAGCCATATCATGCTGTTGGCATAGAGCATCACTGTTAGATATTGAAACCAAATTATCCACTGGCCTGAATTCAAAGATGAGTGTAGAAACTTAGGAAAATTATGTGACAGATATAAAAAGAAGCACAGTTTTTAAGATATTTTGCTATACATATCTTTTTATATACATATATATATATGGAGTCCTGGAAAAAAAACTTCTTTCATTTTAGTCTTGTTAAGTGGCAGCTTTAGCCCAGACATTTTTTGATACTCCAGAGTTTTCAAAAAAAAAAATCGAAATTTTTGGAAGTGGACTTTGGCTTCTAAGGAGACAACCTGAAAGAAGTAAATCCATGCCCCTTGGTACTGCAAGTGACTTTCTGTCATCATCTCTAAAGCTGGTAACTCCTCTAATCTAGTTTCTAATGTGGAGAGGGAGAGAGAGAGGAGGAAGACTGACAATGTGTGCCACAACAAGAGAGCTGTTATTCACAGTGCCACAGGAATTGTTACTGCCTTTCATATTCAAGGTACTCTAGCACACTTTCCAAGTAATGAATTGTTTCTTTTCTGCAGGCAAAATGAGGAATTGGTATGAATCTCTAGCGAGCATGTAGGACACTGAAGCCTGTTTAAGAATTTAGTTTTGCAATTTACAGAACACTTCTGGTGATTTCAAGGGAATATTAAGACATGCAGATCATTGTAGAGATCATATAAAGACAAGACAGCTAAAAGAGGTGAGACGTTCCCCATAGAACTATGATTTCTTTAGTACAGTAGTACTGTATCACTGTACCATTTGTACCTCTGGCCATCTCACACAGCACAGTCAGCACCCTGCCAAGCAGTATGGTGAGCTCTTACAGTACAGGTAGCTTTTACTTCCTGTTACTTTTTGTGATATTGCCTGGCTGTTTCATTACAGTCATGCTCATTCAAATTGAAAATGAAATCTTATCATAAGCTATTCAAGCCTGTGAATCAGTCTTAGATGTGTTTCTAGCTCTTGCACTGCTTGTGTGCATGGTCTTTAGGTGCGTCCCTGTTCGTGGTTGTGCAAAATGACTCACCTGATTTCACTGTCTACCTCCTTCTGGTCCCAAAAAAGACACTGCCTACATGACAGACAGAATTGTTCAGTGACAGGTAGCCTCTACTAATGCACAGGAACAGCACAACTTTCACTAGCTGCCAAAGAAGAGTATAGCCAGCTTCAGAGGAGCTGCTCACACCATGCTTCACTCCATTATATTGAGCAATGAACAATTCATTACAAATTTTAAATGTCATATGATAAAGAAATAAGATGAAAAAGCATGATAGTTGTAAATAAAATTTGATCTATTTGAAAAAGAATTGTTATTTTGAGATGGAGCAGCATCTCTGACTCCAGCACAGCCAGTCAGTACACTGCTAGCACTTACAGAGGGTACAGGATGAGAAGACAATGCACAGAGAAATCTGTCTTTCTCAAGTCAGTGAATAACAACCAGTATTTTGGGACTAGATATTTAGACAGTTTGGACTGCATCACAGTCAAGGAAGTCAAAATACCTGAAGTTGTATTCCAACTTCACAAGTTTGTAACTATTACTATCAATTTGAGACTGCTACTATGCATGTTTGGCTCTTTTTTTTTTTTTTTAATTGACATCATTTATGTCTAACTGTATCTACATTTAAGCAGTCCTTCTTGAAACTTTTCCCATTTAATATTTCAGTCCAGAATAAACCACCAGCCTTATCCACCACTTACATGTACTACTATCTGTATTTGCAGTCAGATGACAAGGGTATACTACAAAAAGAACAAAATCACTTCCTCTGCCCATTAAGGAACTAGAATTAATTCCACTGATCTGCACTCAAGCATCTTTAATTAAAAGATCATAAGCATATAAGTGGCTTTGATTTCTTACTCTGATGTCCTCCTCAAGTATTTATTGCATTCACCTTCTCACATCTGTGCACATTTTTCTATTAGATGAATATAAAATATAAATGTTGCACTTTTGCGTATTTCCAACTGCAGTGCAAATGTTACTAACTCCTTAATACTTTGGCAAATATACATACTAGTCAGCCAAAGTGAGGCTACGTGATGTTAAGACAGAGTGACCATGCTGAATACATCTACAAAGCCATCTCAGCTTTTGAAATGCTCTTTACCTACCTGGTGCCTGAATAACTACAAGAAAGCATTAGGTTTTCTAACAGCTTTTCTCCTACTAATGATTCACTATGCTAAATCATAGCATGGGAACTTTTCCCTCCATGTGCAAGTACATCTGAAATTTACAGGGCCTTAAGTACTTACCAGATGAGAACAGGCCCCTCTAGTTTGGAAAGCTATAGAAAGAACTCACCAGTCTGTCCTAAAGGGCAATTGTAAGCAAGCTTCCAATTGTATTTCCCTTCTTATATCATTTACAAAAGAGGAACAGAAGCTAAAACTTTCCTGTGGAAATCTATTTACATTATTTGTTGTAAACAGTGGTAATACAAAGCTTTTGCAGTAAGTGCTATACAATATAATGCCTCTATGTATTTCTCCTTTTTCCTTTCATAAGTAATTCTCCAGTTTCATCCTATGCAACAACACATACTTATCCATGTAACAGAAGATCTCATTTCTACCCCTAATGAAAGTAAAAATAATTAAACTCACATCTCTGAAATTTTAATCCAGTATTGCAGTATGTCCTCTGTATCACAAAAAACCTTTTATCCCGAAAAAACCCTTACTAAGTAGAGACAGAATTCTCAAGTGTAAAAAGTTAATAGAGCAAAACCAGCTCACCAATATATTTTATGATAAATAACCATTTCTGAAGGTGGTAAATCAGTATCTATGTGCAAATAAAAGTATTCCATGAAAAACATTGTAGAAAATGATCCCCATTTCATTACAGGAGACTGGAAGTTCTTCAACCCTTTTCTTTTAAGTGTGGATAATTTTATTTAAAAGATCATGTGTGTTTGTATCTGCACAGAAGCTGAAAATCAAACCATTAGCGGTACTGGATGGTAAATTACAGGAAACTTGTTTTTAAATGAAGGGAGAAGTTATATAACTTCATTTCTCTACTCAGAGGGATGGGATGGATAGAGAAAAGGAAGGAAGAGTTTGCTCATGATCTGAAAGACAGGAACAAATCCTAGAAAATAGAGCTTACTGCGGTGTTAGCAAGACCTGAAGCTTTAGCAAGAGCAAGGGACCACAGACAATGACACCTTATTGAGTGAATATACTGAATAAAAAAATATTTCACTTAATTTATATCTCAGAATGAAATCAAAATGAGCAGACCTTTTTAAATTAAAATACACCACCATCCCTTCAAATACAAGAATCCCATGATGAACACATTAACCTACTGAAGGAGTACACAGAGAGGCCCAAGAGTTGTTGACCAATCCTTGAACAAAAGCATCACTTTCGGAACAGTCCGTTCCACTCCTGGGACTCTAATTCCAGAATGAGACAGACAGGAGAGTCTGCTCTCCTGAAACATGGACTATCATTTCCACCATCACAAATAGTCCTGTGTTAAATACACCATTAAGACAAGACAGATAGGGAGATATGTTATTATTCCAGTCAGACTAGCCACAGGGAGAAAATCTACACTATAGAGTGCATTGCAAAGAATTCCTTTTAAAATGAATGCATAAATAAAAGCAGAGATTATGAAGCATTCATTGCAAAGACCTAATATTGTCTGAATTCATGAATTTTCCACAGATGAAGACTTTCACCTCCCTCAGGCAATAAGCAAAATTAAACTTTGGTATTTCAAAGGATAACTATTGGATTACACAAAATTTTCCCCAGTAGAACGTCAGATGAGACTGCATTTTGAATTTGTTTTTAAATGCTTTAAAAATTAGGCAAAATTGCATTTATTGAAACTGGATTCATTGGAATTAGACTGATTAAATAGCACATTGACTATCATCTTATTTTCTAGGTTGGTCATCTACCCATTCAAAGTCCTCATGTAATCTGAAAATACTGTTGACCAGTATCTTGAGATCAAAGCAAAGAACCAATCTTTTCCTTGTCCTTTAAATGACAGCTGCCACTTCCATACTATTATGACCAGTATTAGCTCTGTTTTCAGAGTTTATTTTACATTGATCAAGATTTCACAAGCTATTACAGCAAGTGATGTAGAAGTGAATCTTGGGTCAAAATGCATTCTCCACAAGAATTTTGAATCTTCCAGAAGTTTAGAAGGACATAGACCAGAAAAACCCTCCTATAAACTTTACAGAGAAATTAAGAGAATATAAATATGTACATATATACAATTACCTTTTTTACTTTAAAACTTTTTTTTCCTAATTTGTATTATGTGGTGGGATCACCTTTTTTCCACATTGGAAGGATCAGCTGCGTAAACAGCTGGGCTTTTGCCCTGCTACAGAAACAGTGTATATTTTAGAGTAGCTTATTATGAAACCTGCATGTATTAACCATTTATTTTGATGTGACAGATGATTACTTAGCAGTAACAAATGCCAACCTGGCAGATATCTAGTGAGTAAAGCTGAATAAGAAAGTACAGAGGCCACGACTGCACTAGAATTTTGAAGCTTCTTTATTCTCAACCTGCAATTCACTGTCTGTCACCTTGCCCAGGTGACAACCTAAAGCAAGCTACTCCTGAATTCTGATGTTTATTTACCACCTCCTCCATTTATTTACACCAGATGCTGATCTAAGCTGTGTAAAACTGCCTGCCTCTGATGCCCTTTGTGCTTTTGTGCATACTCATCTGCGTTAAACATGCTCCTTCTTTGCTTCTGCAGAACCTACATGCGGTACCTCTAGAAGGAGAAGAGGAAAAACATATCTAAGTGAGGATGAAATAAAAAAGGGAATATGCTGGGCAGGAGGAGGCTCTTCTGGAAGAATAGCCTTGTCTTCTGCTTGAGACTCCAAGGGACCTACAGCAGCAGGAGACACTGTGCTCTTTCCTGCAAATATCTTGACTGTAAAACTACAGCTTGCTGAGAAACCATGAAGAACCATATGCATGCTTCTAAGAGTCTTTATAATAGTCCCTCCCATGATTTTCTCAGGATAAGTCTGCAATCATTTAAAAATATCTGTTACAAAAATCAGTGAGCTGCAGTGAGACACTACCACCCATGCTGCTCTAAGTCCCCAGCCAGTGTGACACACATTATATACATGTAGTTGGCCTATCATATACACCCTGCTGCTGAGTTGAAAAATGCCCAATGCCAACATTTTACCATGCCAGTGGAAATACATTTTTTGGCTCATTTCCATATGTTACACAACTTCATAAAGCAGTTTAAATAAAGCGTTCAGGAGAGTGGGGTAATTTTCTGATGTTTATTATTCTGCAGCCGAGAAAGGGAGAAGATGAGAAAGGGAGAAGAATGGACTTAGAAGAAAATTAAACATTTTGCTTAAAATCACTTACCTGTATTTCAGTAGCTACATTTCAAATGTAGAAATTAATATGACCATTTTTTGTTAACCATTAACTTTGATAAAGTTTTAATACTACATTTTTCAACATTCAAAACTTCCTTGGAAGTAAAATTAAGTTAGAGATAAGAAACACATGTGAGCCCTATCAATGATTAGTCAAATATATTTATTTATTTCTCAAATACATGAGATGAATTTCATACATTTTTTATGCTGTTATTAACTCTTACTTATTGACACTTGCATTTCTTATTTTCTTTTTTTTTTTTCTTCCCCCCGCCTGTATTCAAAACGCTATTTCTAAAGGATGGGCTTTAAGTGCCTGCAGCCAACCATCCAGCAGTAGAGCTACAACAGCTCTAAGAGGTCCTTTGTCCAGTTTCTGCAGGCCCTGTTGTGTTTTATAACCCTACACACGAGAACGATCCGAAGTGCAGGAAGGACCGGGGTCCCTGTGCGGCTGCCGCTGTTCACCCCTCCTGCACTGGAGCCGCGGGTCGGCACTCTGCCGAGGAGGGGACTGCGATTAGCCCCTTCCCTACCAAAAGGCACAGAGCAGAATTTTGTTAAAAGGGAGCGATTTCACAGCGTAACCTCACTGGGGTAGCGTTAAGCAGCAACGTCCGAAATTAAACACCGAATTTGAGGGAGGGGTGGAAAAAAAAGCAGAAAAAAAAAGAAAACAACCCAAACATTTCACGTATCTCCCGCGGGAGATTTTCCCAGCCTACTCCTCGCCTGCCCAAAACCCCTTTTCTACCATTGCGTTAACAAAGCCAAGGAGCTCACGCTGTGGCATCTCATCGGAGGGCACTGGAGTTAACAATGCGAGTGTGAGCTCCAGTGGCCATGGCAACAGTAGCTAATTCTTCTTCCCAATCAGGGTGGCAATTCTCTCCCATGGCTTGAATCAGTTACAAAACAAAATACTCTCAAAGACCTTTCAGAGCCAATACCCTCGCAGCTAATCTGCTAATAGGAAATAATCTGCAGCTAATATACACATTCCAGGGCAGCAGTGTGTTTTCTTAATACTTTGTTACATGGGCCTCTTTCCAAAGAAAGCAGAGCAAAGAATAGAAAACAGACATTCATTAAAAATAGTACAATACTACCTGGCCACTATTAATGCCTGAAACGTGCTGCAACTTGCATGGCTCTTAAAATGGTGATTTGGAGTGACAGCACTAGATAGACTGAGTGCAATGCAATTAGATCAAAAAAAGTTACATACAGTATTAGTTAGCAGCTAGTTCATGTGGAAAATCAGCCTTGAAATGATTTCCACATTGCTCTCTTTTCATTTAAAGGATCTATGAACAAAAGCATTGAGTTGACAAGAATGTGCATCAGTAATATACAGTCTAGATGGATACACGAAAACAAATACTAATAAACATGCACTCACAGCATACTCATCTAACTGTGTAATAGGAGTTTAGCCATACATTCTCCACCTGTCTCAAACACAGCAGTAAACAGCAAATGGGCAGTGAGTGAGAAAGGAGTACTGAAAAACTAACAGTGAATTACTGATTTTGCAACAGTAATGTCAGGAAATCTGCACAATATGGCTTAGCTTCAATATACAAAGGGTAGAAAAGCCTGAGTGTATTGTCTCCAGTGTCTTGTAGTCCAGGTGCAGGCACAAAGGCAGGGTGAGCTCCAGCCTGCTCAGGACATACATGTTGCCATCTTGTATGTGGAATTCAAACAGAGATGCAGCACAACCACTGGATTAAAGAGAGAATTAAACCTCCATTCCTAGCAAGTCTAAATGCTGACAATGGAGATGGTTGTCACAGTAAATAACTCTCCTGGCTTCATAACCATTTTTGTTCATCATCTCCAACCCAAACCACCATATTTGCACCACCAACATAGTACAAGTGAAACTGAAAGTCTCTCAATGCTCAGGTATATTTACATTTTTCTTTCTTTTTCCCCTCCAGTGGTAAAGCCAAGGACACCTGGTGATCTCAGGCCACTGTGCATGCATCAAATAGAATTAGAAGACTGATTGCAAATTCTGGCAAAGACTGAGAGAGACAGAAGTGACAAATACATCAGTGTAGTGCAGTGCAACAAATGTCTTCAACCACAACTGTAGAGGCACCTCTCAATCTACCATCATCTCAAACTACTAAAATGTTTCATTTCTAGACCCTCCTGTTGACTTCTGCAACTTCCATTAGTCAGGGTGACATTTCATAGATTTTCTGGTTTTCCTAAGATGATTACTCTTCACTGTAATTTTAAGATGAAATACACAAAAATTCTGTGTCTGTATTTAGCATAAAAACTGTTTTTATTTTAACTGGAGAGATCGAGAAATACATGTTCTTATTTTTATTTTAATGAAAACTGATCGAGTACTGAAATAGGAAAAGGAAGGCAGCTCAATGTAGCGGGCAAACAATTTCAGCAGGAAAAACATTTCAAATATTCTGATTCAGAAATATGGTGGAAGTACCCAAGCCAAAGGTCTTTACAAATGGCCGTTTTCCCAGTTCACAAATATGAGAGATACACTGTAAGTAATGTTCAGAGTATTGCTAATGGGGAGACCTTCTCTAAGTCAGTGGCCATCTCCTTTACAGGGAACTGCTTTAGTCTGTATCTGAAGATTTCGTGTCATGCAATCCATTTCTACTTTGTGTGTCACTCCCCAGGTAAATGAGACGATTTATGAGAATGAGTGCAAATTGGTCACCCACAGATTTTTCTACTGAAGGACAGTGAGCTCCTCTTGTACTTTTATAAGAGCTGCTTCCTTCCTGAGTTCTCTTTGAAGTCACCCCAGGAACTCCTGCTGCATGCCCCGGGGCAGAAAGCTCCCAAGACAAGATCTCTTCACAAGGCAGCCTGTTTCCCTGAAGCATCCAGGAACTTTATCTCTGCACGTCTGTAAATCTGGCTGAAACAGGCTTAATTGCTGACAAGTTTCTAGGTAAGAGCAGGAGGAGCAGAAATGACTGCATAGACATATACAAACACCCTTCTCTCCATAAATGCAAGAACAGGATTGTAAAAAGCCATGTTACAATGTATACAAGCCCAATGCACAGTGATAAATCAAATTCTGCTTGACCTTGCTCAGAACAAGTGGATTCACTGCCGGTCTGCAGTTTATACATCAGCCTTTAGTGTTTGGTAACAGCTATTTTACACAAACTAACCAACTGCACAATTTACCTCTTTTTGTTTGTTTATTTTATCCTGATACTGAGGTTCGATTCCATCCTCCCTTAAAACAGCCTGACTCATTCTGAGCACACTCTGCAGAGAGAATGGGATTTCAATAGTGGTCAGCACTAACCTACTTCTGTTCTCCAGCCATTGGCACAGTAAGTAAATGCTCCTTGATTTTGATGGGAGAAACAGAAACAGGTCATTGCTAAGGGCTCTTGAAATTCCACCAGAATCTCTAAACAGGTTGAACATGCTGCAGTCTCACTGCTGTTTATCCCTGACAAACTTAGCCTGTGTGATATCTGTTTATCTTGATATATATTTGAACCACTTGCTTGGAAGCAAATTGTGCAAATAGGCACAAACATCACCTTTTTATCTCATTCTGAATTTCCCCCAGTTCTGGATGGTGATGGTTTGGTCCAGTAATGTGCTTGCCTCCACATTTCAATTCCTGCATCCTCTCTGTCTCAGTGAGAAAATAAAAAAAGCTGCCTGAGTCACTGTGTATTCCAAGTCTTTACTTGGTGAGAGCCCTGAATGTTGCCCATTTCTTAGAAAAAAAAGGAGAGAGGCAGAATAAGAGATAGAAATAAAAGCCGAAATCTTTACAGTTAAATGATTTTCATCATTGAAATGTGCTCTTATTTCTCTATAAATCAGTTTTTATAATTTGAGTTGTCATGACAACATGATGCAACACTTCACTGCCATGACAATCTGACAACTTTCAAAAACAGTAAGTGCTGTTTTTACTCTGTTTTTCAATTGCTCCCAAGGAAACAAGCTGTTATTTACTTCTGTGACGAAACTCATACGATACCATAATGGATTCAATGTCAAGAAAAACTGAAGCACAGAATGGGGGAAACAGAGGAGGAGAATGTGTTTTTGTGTACATAATTACTCCATATAAGATACATCTTTTTTTCTGCTGTCTTATCCCAATTCACCACCATAACTCTGCTCATTTCCATTTATGAATTCACTGAGTTTCTCCACAACCTGACCAGAACCAGTTCTTGACTAATCACAGGATCATAATTGATTCAAAAATGGCCTGTTTTCTTAGCAGCAGTTTTAGTTGATGATTTTATGCTTGGTTGTGTGCATTTGGATACTACAAAACAAACTGAAATAAATGAAATCTCTGTGTGACTATGAGTTAACTCCAGTGGAGCAATGTGTTTGTAAATCCCATCAATTTATGTGAGACTTGTGTCTAAATTCTACAGGGACGATAAATCCACTGGCTAATTCTCTTGTAGACGGAGCCAGAAAATGTTTCCAGACACTGGAGCTTGGTTATCTATATTATTCAGCTGTAGGGGAAAAAAAAAAAATCACCGGGATATCTACTCTGTCTAACAAAAATAATTCTCAAGAGCTAACATGGACCAAGGACCACTCACAAAAAGGCAGTAGGGATGCAGACACTTTGTTTTGAAAGCTAAGGCAGTTTAAAACTACTAAAATACAACAGCTGGCCTCGGCAGTATGGGATGATCTTTAGCACCATTTTCTGTACTGGGATAGACATAGCCACTGTTTTCCTAGCAGCCTTTTTTTTGAGAAACATGAAAAAGCCCAAAACAGTTGACATCAAAATACATTATATTAAAGGCTCACTTCGCAGAGGTGTGGTGGAGATTCTTTTAAAGCTCAGTGATGCATTTATACAGCACCCACTACAAGATCCAACTTAACCATGGGAACTTGCTATCTCAGTCCAGGTGAACACTTCGACCCAGCACCAGTGGGGTTACCCCACACCTGCCTCCTGCCCAGTCCCTCTCCCCTCCACAGAAGCACCCGAGCCTGGACACAGCCAGAGTGGCAGTGAGGAACCAGAGGGACTTTCAGCCTGATACAACATGGCAGTATGTTTTAGAATATCAATTATTGCTTCCTTAAATAAAAGACAGTGTTGGAGCAAAGAAACAGTAATACTTTTAGGACAAACTGCTGTGTACAAACACATCTCTATAACAGAATGTGAAATATACATATATATATGTGTGAATTTGTACATATATATCATTGACACATACTAGATCAATACTTTTGGCAGCAAAGGGAAATCTGTTTTGCAGCACCAATATCTACTAACAGCAAATGAATCATTCTATGGGGAAGAAAAAAGAAGTACACCCTCATGATGGATATTTTACCTCATTTAAAAGATTTCATGCACTTTCACCACCCTATTCAGTAGTTTAGTGACTTTTTATACACGTTAGGCTCAGATAAAGGTAAGTTAAACCAGAGGCTTCAGCACTTTGCTTTCCTTTCTACGAGAGCTCAAGACTTAATTTGCAACCTGCCTAGAAGATAGGAGTTCAATAGGAGAAACAAAGCACAGAGGAGCTAAAAGTTAGTCCCATCCTGAAGATCTCATCCAGCTCACATTTTTCTATACAGAAATCTTTCCACTGATTTCAATATAACCTAAACCAGAAAATAAGAGAATTATACATAAGCTCTTCATTAAAAACAAAATAAAACAAACAAACCAAGACCCTCTCCTGCCTCCAAAATCCCACACAGTTCCCATTCCACATCTTAATATGCCTCTACTTATTATGAGTTCCTGTTGACAGGAACAGATATAGCCTTTGTTTCCACTGGTACCTCATTAGCAAAGCAAGATTGCCAAAACCCAAAGCGGTTCGAGATGTTTCACAAAAGTTGCCTATAAACACACTTCTGTTTATGTTTATCAGTCAAAATGTGCTCGTGCTTGTTGTCATGTAGGCCTACAGTCAGGACTATTTTGATTGTCTTCTCCTTAAAGGTGATAAAAATCATAAAACTTTCTGCTCTACACTCTCCAAAAAGCATCATACGAA
Organism: Pachyramphus minor; assembly: GCA_013397135.1. Lineage (NCBI taxonomy): Eukaryota > Metazoa > Chordata > Aves > Passeriformes > Tyrannidae > Pachyramphus > Pachyramphus minor. The sequence continues at coordinate 629,701 of VYXB01009285.1, read as the reverse complement.
GACTTGCTTCAAATCATAAACCCAGATATTGCCAGGAGGTGGAGAGGAGGCAAAACTCACTGCAGAGCTGGAATGGAAAGTGGGGAACTTGGAAAATCATCAGGTTTCTGCATGGCATAACAGTGTCTCAAGTCAGAAACTTATACGCTGGGAACTTGCATTTTGACCTCAACATGCAGAAAGTGGAGACGCTCATAGGCACTGTCCAGATGGTAATTTGAACTAGTTAGCCATAGTATGGGTGATAAATCATCATTTAACATGGCCTATGGAAAACCAGGACTAAGAATGGAGAGGCCAGGCTGCGTGATGACTCTTCATTAGTACCAGATAAATTGGTATGATCTGGGTATATTTTCAGACATTTGAATATCAATATGCAATTTTAGTCATGGTGTGTTATCAACCTCAGACTGCTTCAACGGTAAATATCAACTTCTCTTTCTTCTGAAATGCCTTTAACAATTTAGAAGAAGAAAATGGAGATTTTTCTTGAACTCAACTCTCAAAAAATAAACCAGAAGAGAGAAAGTTGAGTGGTGATGCATGATAAATTGGGACATCCATGTCTGATTTTAACCTCACTTGTGTGATGTATCTGTTTCCTGTTGACAGCATATAACAAGGAGTTGCACAATGTACCAGGGAAACTGGTAGGCAGCACGATGAAGATGTAGAAAAAGCAACACTGAAATATGGATTAAGCCCAAGAAAATTTGTACTGGCTGAAGAGGGATGCTTCAGAAGTATGTGGGCAAGTGATTCACTGATGAGGAGGGGAGAGGTAGCATCAGCCACCTCTTCAGCTCTCATCCTTTCAGAGCCCATTAGTTAGGAAAATAACTTTCTATCTTCAGGACACTTTCTTACTTAGTTCATTTTGACAAAAATATTTACCTTAACATCAGGTAAAGACAAATCTCAAGGAAATGGCATAAAATAACCTTTCAGTTAACAAACTTTACCTTTACTCAGATGAATTGTATGAATAAGCTTACATGCCATTTAAATCAACAAATGTACTTTGCATATTTTTAAAGCAAAACATAGATAGAAATTCAGCACATAATTTAGATACTTCTATCATTTAAATATTAAGGATTTTAAAATGGCATTACCATTAATTACCATTCCTCAGAAATGCATATACTAATTTTCTCTCCAATCAAATTTGACTTTGTTGCAGTAATGGGCCTGCAACTTTCCTTTCCTTTATGTGTCTTTATGAAGTATCCATGACATCATAAATATGAATCAGGATTAAAGAAAGAACAAGAAAGAATGGCAACATCACCACACAAGCATCAGTTTCCCTATGTTCTGAATAAGAATGCAGACCTGACAAAAAGGATTTCTTTTTTCTTATAATACTGTTAGTGTACCTGATACTTCTGAATGTAAACCTAATATGATGTTGAATATCACTTTTACAGTTGTAATAAGAAGAATATGCAAAGATACCCAAATTTAACACCTGTCCTGTGAAGGTTAAAATATTTTAGGGGTTTTATGTGAAACATCAACATAAGTAAGTGTGAGATGCAGCATATTAAATGTCTCCTAATCAATTTTAGTATGTGCATACACACAACTCATCCAAAGTTGTATGCTATTAAAAGTATGACATCACTTTGCCAGGGGTTTGACATGACTGTGCTTAGAGAAGATTTCCCTGGCTTGTATCCTTTGTTCCAGACTCCATTTCAGTCATCCTGTTATAACTGCAGTTTGAAATAGAAGCGAGAAGGTACAGTATGAGCACACAAGTAGGGTATCTTGAGTCAGTTTTCCTTTTTCCTCATTTCTTAAAGCCAAAAGTTTGAAGCAGTTAGAACTTGTAGTAAACATTCCATCTGACAACATTTACTGAGACTGGCAATTTTCTGAGGCAATATTGCATAGACTGTAAACATTTGGGAGTGCAAATGCTTTTTGTTAACATGCAACTCATAGCAAAAAGAGGAACATGTGCTTTAACGGAACTATAGTAATATAAATAAATAAATATTAATCATCATCATCATCAATCTTTGAGCAGTTTCCCACAGAATTTGTTGAAGAGGTAAAGACAGACTGCTGCTGACCTGATTAAGGATTTCCTTCTTTTTAAACTGAAAGTCACTTAAAGAAATTATTACATAAACCTACTGTGTCAAACATAATCAAGTTGATTGGTAAATATTAGGATGTTTTTCTATCACTTGAATTTGCAGCAGAAGCAAGCATGTAGGATATATGACATACACACACAAAAAAAAAAAAGTTTGCTTGAAGTTGCTTGAATAATTTCTGTCCTATCCCAAACCATTAGAGCCAAGCTTCATCACTACTGAGATTTAAGGGCAATCACCACCTCCCATCAAAAACCGCATGTTGCTGGATTTGTGCTTTAAGTTATTTCCATGTCCAAGAAGCAATGTAGTAACGTTCTGCATCCTCGAAGAGCACTTATAACAAGCAAGGATGGACAAAACCCCTAAGTACTGCATCCTGAATGCAGTAATTGTTGTTTTGCCAGACTGGACATACCGGTAGAATAACACCTCTTTGTTGTAGGAATAAAAAACTTTACCTCTGCATATTTGTGCTCTCTTTTACTGCAACAGTCTCTCAGTGATCTCTGACAACTGCCTGTATGAACAGCTTGATATAGACTTGGATTTTAGTTGGAGCTCAGCTCCCACCAGCACCCCAAAAATCTGCCTGCAATGTGCCTGAGAACAGAGCAGAAACCAAAATTCAGCCCCTTACCCAGGTGCCCCTGAGCTGTTTTGAAAACTTGGCCTTGATCCCAGCTGGTTGAACTGTACTCTGATTTTCAGAGAAGGAAACTATACCACAAACAGACATTCATGTGCTCAAAACCTGCTCGCCGCTTGCACAACCACCTTGCTCTTGTCTCAACAGCAGCCATTTGCTGTTCCTTTTGCAAATTTGCACCTCATTTAAGGCTGACCTAGAACTAGGCAAAATTGAACACAGATTGGGAGCAAAATTTTATCCGAAAAAGTAGAGGGGGAAAAAATTTTTTTTTCAGACATTTGTTTTTATCCACACATTTTTTCATCCAACTGCAATTCTAGCACTTCAGTGCCACTTATATGACATTCCCGCAGGAAAGGCAAGGAATGATCAAGCTACCTCAATGTCTGCTTTCCAAGAAATACAGCTTGTCAATGCTTGTTCCTTGGGTGCAACCATGTGGCACATCCATTTGGACAGCACATACATGTCCCTATTCTATAGACCAGTGTCAGAGCAGTTCATATTTAATGTGTATGTGTGTGTTTGTTGTGTGTGTGAAGGGGTTGTTACCATTCCCCAAGCTGCCCCCCAACTTAACCAAGGCCATTACTTGGCAAAATGTCACATTTCAAAACTAATACTCTAAGACCCCCCTCTTCTTCACTGAAGATTACTTCAGTAAAGCATTTATCATTATGTGAGCTTGAAAGTTACATCTCCCATGAGAGAGCATTCCTTTATATTAGCCAAACCATCAGACTAACAAACACTTTCTATAGTTTTAACATATGGATTACATTTGAACTGACAGTGAGTTTTCCTCTGGACTGATACCCTGCCGCCTCCGTACATGGTTATGCTTGTGGGGCTCTTTTAAGCACCGCTGCCCTGAAATAAACTCCTACTATTCCTGCAGGATTTCACACCAGCCAATTTAAATATTTTAATAATGAGTAAAAAGTTTAAAATTAAGATAAAATATTGTGTCAAGCCACAGACAGTGCTGACAGTTCAAAAAGAAAATGCTTTCTTTGCAGCATCCATCAGCACATCTGTGATTACACTGATCTGTGTGTACACTGTGTTACATCTCTGGATCATTCAGGATACCCTGTCTTCTTCTCCTGCCTTTCCAAACCAAATCACTCAGCAGATGGACAGACCAATGAGACAGGTCAACAGCAACATCTGCTGCTGAAGGTCCTGCTGGAGCTGGAAATGCAGTGGCCTTGCCTAGAGAAGTGATGTGCTGGCAGAGGCCACCCCAGTCCCCACTGGTGGCCCTCTGGAGAGTCCCATTGAGAGCCGGAGCTCACCGCCCCAGCTGGGCCAGCGCCTACAGTGCCACTGCAGTCGCTCCAAAGATGGGGCCCTCCATGGGAATGAGAGACACTTCAGCACACAGGGGTACCAGTTACACCCTCCTTCTGCTAACTTGGGGATTACAAAACCAAACTGTCAGCTGGAAGCAAGGAGAAGGAGATTGCAAGGTGTTTTCTCTACTAGGTGTAACAGCATGGGGACATGGGCACTACGCAGCCTGTGGCTCCAGCCCAGCAAGCCCCGTCCTGTTTGTGAGCTGTAACCAGGACAGTTGCAAAGCAGCTTAAGAAAGTTACTTCTGTTTTCCACACACATGTGGTCTGAATTTTCCACAACTGTTTAAATCCTTCCTCAGCCCTGGTTGGAGTCACAATGCCGGACACCGTCAAAGGTACCTGTGAGTTTCTCAGGTGGCTGATGCTCACCCAGAAGGACAATTCTGAAAGCCTTTGCATGGCTCCCTTGCTTCTGTAAAAAACATGGTATCATGGACTGATGATACATCTCCAAACTTTCCTCTGACTCTTTGAGCTTTTTTTTTCAGTAAAGATAAAAAGCAGCTAATAGAGTCCCCTGACATCCACCACATCCTGTCAGAAGGAAACGCTTCAGATTTCATGATGATTTGGGTTTCTCAGTGCCAGTCACTAGTTTTATGTATTTAATAGTGATCTGAAAACGAGAAACTTAGCAACATAATTTGTAGTTGATGTGGCTGATAATGCCTTTTTTTTAAGCTCTTGCTGCTTTAGAGGGGTATGGTAACAAAATGAGTTGAGTGAACTACATTAAAAGAAGACAGTACATTAAGTCAAACAAGAAAAAATAAATGCTGAAAAGGGAAAATATGAAACTAACAGCAGGTTGATGAACAGATTAGTCTATTTAGTTTAATTTTCCTGTGCCCCCTTTTTGGATCGTTTATTATTAACTAAAGTAAAGTCAGCTATTCACAGATTTTAGAAAAATGATATGAAAGACCAAGTTAACTAAAACGAGGGGTTTTTTTGTTTGATTCAACTGAGGGACTTTAGCCAAGGAGAATGAGAACAAACTACAGAATTGTATCTAATGAGAAATCTCACTAACCAAAATAGTTTTTAATGCAAAAGGCAAATTAAAGAGGACAAAAAAAAAGCCCTCATTCCCTCTCTGCACAGTGATGTAGTAGTCTGCTTCAGTGAATATTGCCATGTCTTATAGCTCAAGTCTGTAAACATTCTGCACTGATAGAGAAGGGTGCACTTTGCATTCCTTTCTCAATATGGTAAAGCTGTAACTTATACCTCTGACTTATCACAGCATTGGGAAACACATGTTTTCCCCTTATTTGGTAGCACAGAGCCTCTGGAAAGGAAAAGGGACATACTTTCCAGTACCAACTGTGAGCAACCATCACAATAGATGGTTGAGCAGGACAGAAAGCAAAACTGCTGATGTGTCTATAGCTGCAGAGTACCTGAAATTCTACAAATATAGAGAGAAAATGATGCAAGAGAGGAAGGAGGGACTTGCACACCATCTTCAGCAGAGCTCTGGGTTCAGCTGCCCACTTGGCTGCTGACTGTCCTATAGGCCAGTGCCCAGTTCTCTGGTTCTCTAAGCAGCCCATAACCCACCACATACAAATAGTCAATACTTGGGTAGCTATTTTATGGTGGAAGGTAGGAGGAGAAGTTCTGTCTTCACTGGAACATCAAGGTTCACAGAGTTGTAATGCCCTCTTTACCCACAGTGCTTCCCAAGGGGTGCAGAGATGGCAATGTGGAGATGAAGGGAAGGGCCATGCTATTTTTTCCAGTAGATAGGACAGAGTTGTAGGGCAGCTTCACAGCTGCATTAAGAAATGGATTTTGTTGCTACAAATAAGGAGAGTAAGGCAGATTTTAGGAACCTCGGTACCAAACTGCCCTCCTAAAAGCTGTGTTTGGAGGTAACTAAACACCATGGGTCTCAGAATTGGTGAACTTAAAGATCAGAAACTGTATCAGAAATATTCAGTTCTGAACAAGAGTACGATGATGTAAACCCACAACAAGCAGGAAACTGAGGTTTGGCCTCTCTGAGCAACTCTGTACCATTCACATCATCTGGAAGCTCATGAGCTGCCTGCTCTGCTCAGGTGCTGTAGCAGCATCAGCCTTCCTCCAGAACACTAGAACAGGTCTTGCTCTTCTCAAATTGAATTGCAGCTTCTAAGACACAGCATAAAAGGAAATAATTCAGTGAAAAGAGCAAACATTTAGTGGGAAAAACTCTAACAAAAAAAAGTAAAAGGGCAAAATGTTTTCCTTCCCCTAAAAATCATTTTCACCCATACCTTCTGGAGAGATCCCTGCACCAAATCACGGCACCAAAGCCCAAGGCAGTTCCATGCAGGACATGTAAACCATGGGGACTGGTAAAGAAGTGTGTCTGAGTGGCCGAGTGCTTCTCCCTGCACATGGAAGCAGCTGGGAGCTGGGGCTGCTACTGCAGCTGATAGTGCCTTGTAACATCAGCTCATTTGGAAACTCCTGGTGAGAGTGGTGCCAGGAATGAAATGTCACTCGGTGTCCAGCCCACACCCTAGCAGGCAGATGATCCTCCCTCCTGATTGCAGCCGTTGGCAGTCTGATCACTGTACTTGGGGCATTTCTTAAAATCTCCTCAGAAGCCTAAATTTGACTTGTTTCCAGTAGCAACGCTGGTCACACACATGGTGGGGGGAGGGAAATTATGCTTAAGCTGAGCTGTAAGGAAGAGACAACACCTAGGAGAAGGCTGCTATGAGAGCTGCCCTTACCATCCCCTGTGAATAACCTTCAGATGGACGCAAGTCCCGTGCCCAGCAGTGGGGTGGTGCCAGCACTGCACAGCAACCACACGCCATCTTGTCAGAAGTGGCTGGCAGGAGCCTTCCTGTCAGGACTCGTTTTGGAGGTGAAGAACTCCTACACACATCCTCACAGCAGTAACATTTTGCAAAAGAGGCGTTAAAATGTTGTTACGAAAACTGATCACGCAGTGGAGTTAAAATTTTGGTTCACTCCTGTCCCCTTCAACAGCTACAATGAACTTTGCAGACACCAGTTTCTCAGTGTAACTGTAGCAGGAGGTATTTTTAATACCATTTTCTGAATGGAAAATTAAAATAGAGGGCTAAGTGAATTTTCCAAGGACACAGGTCCAAGCAGTGTTGGGCCCCAGAAGGGGCATTCCTTATAAAGTTACTTTGCAGAAAGTCACTGTCCCCCCTTCCTCCCTACACCCCACAAATTTTGAATACATTTAGAAACACAACTGCAGTGTTGTTTCTTCTGCTTTCTGTTTCTACATACATATATATGCTCACCATTTCCCATCATGTATCAATTAAGTCAATCCCCTTTCTTCATATCTTTACTTGCTGAAAGATTGTTTTACGGAAAGAAAAGCAAAGCCAAATGAGAATTTCTTTATGGGTGCTTTTGAAGAAAACAGCTACAGAAACATCTATCTGGCACAGGCAAGACAGAAGATGACAACCAAGGGAAAGCATTCAAGAATCTCTGAGAATGAAGCAATTCCTACTGTTTTGAATTGCACACATGAACCCAGAGTTGGACAACAAACACTCCCTAGGAGGAGCTACAATGGGACATGCTGCACAGAGATACTGCTGATGATGGTATCGCTGTCTTACTGCTTCTGACAAACTTTATTGCAGGAAGCAGCTATAAAGAGTTTACAATGTCATAGCAGCCACGGTCTTGGAGAACCCCTGGGGAATATGATGGAAACAAATAGCTCCCCCACTCCCCCACCACTGGGAAGCATCATGGAAGTGTTAGTGGCTCTGATTGTGCAACTGAGCTCACTTAAACTCCCTTGTAACCGAATCCAGGTTTACATCTATACACCTAAACCACTGGGAATTCATATAATCTCCTGCCTTTGATATCTGAACCTGTTATCTTTAAAAAGATATGTTCCAGTGCAATCAGACTGCAGTGGCTTGATTCAGGATTTACTATACAGAAAACCTATAGCCATCAAACTAGTCTAAGTGACCACAGCAGCATCCAGGAATCGATTTCTTCTCCTTAAGATGTTAAAATAACAATTATAAAAAACACTTGAAAATGTTATAAAATGGGATGCTTCTTTTAATCCTTGTTAGCACTGGGTTTTTTTAATCTCATCTATATATTGCCATTTGCCAGCATTAGTGAGGTGTTCATTAAATTAAAAAAGAGACAAAGACAAGGAAATCCCACATGAAAAGATATTTTCATTATGAAAAACAAACAAGCCAAGGAAAATATCAACCACAGTAAGGCATGTCCATACACTGAAACACACCCCTTCAAAGAAACAAATTGCTGATTACAAACCACATTTTAGCAACAAAAACACTACAAAGAATGAAGCCTGTCTTTTATTCTTTGTCACAAAGCATAATGAACTAAACACTGAGATGGCAGAGCAAAAGAGCAGTTAGTGATTCATTGTCAAACGCCATCACTGCACAGAAAGCCTGCTTCTTGCATTACTTCAAGGCAGCAAGATTTTAAGGGTTGATTTTATTCTTCTAATATGGATAGTAAAATACGGTGTCTTGGTTCGTCCTTTTCTGGGCAGGTTGATTCTAGTGACACAGCACAGGCATTCATGGAAATGTTGTACTCCCCCACTAACTCCAAATTATGCCAATTGGATGTCATTAATAATACCCTCAAACCATATAACAGTAGTTAAAGGAAAAATGGCAGATATAAGCAGGATTTCTTCTGTACATGAATTTCTCTGATAGGATCACAAGTGCCATGGTTTAACACCTAGAGCTTAATTTAGGTAGCATATAAAACATTTTCAGGCAAATTCACATATCTTTATGCACATAAAGCAGAGGTTTATTTTGGGAAAAGCACCATAGGAATGCAGTAAGTATGGTTGAGACAACCTGCTTTTTAGTTGTGATAAAATATGTTTTGCATTCAAAGATCCCTGATAATGTGATCATTTTCCCAGAACAGATGAATCATAGATGTTGTAGATTAGGAAGGCAAGTCAAATCACCAACACCTACCACCCTTTTCCATACCAAATAGTTATTCCTACAGCACAGGACTGTGAATCTCATGAATCACAAGTGATGCCCATTCACAGAAGCAAAACAAACATTCCTGTCAGCCTGTGCCACCCTGTTTGATCTCACTGGAACATAAAAGCGATGCAAGGTCAGGCAGGGGCAAGAACTGGATAGAAAGATTGCCACGCAACGCTGAGACACCCAGCAGGATACGGCATTAGAGGTACACCACATTTCTCTGCCTGTTTTCTGATCTCACACGACTGAAATCACAGCCAATTCAGCAGAAATGGATGATATCCCAGGTCAGCACTAAACCAGCACCTCAGCATGGTATCAGGGGCCGCTTGTCTGCTGGACGTCTCGCTCCTGGTTTGAGTCAGAAAAATATTCCACCACCTGTGATCATTAAAGATTCCCTCATGCTTGTGTCAGGGGAGGGTTAACCCTTCTGACCTGACCAGGTAATTACTTTTTACCTATTTAATTTCCACCTGGAGTTTCAGTTTCCTTACTTTCTAGCCCAAATTACTTTGTGTTCCTAAAGGGTGCTACAAGTCACATTTCTGGAAACGATCCCTGAAGAAAGCGATAGACCCTTTGGGAGTGCAATGTACTGAATTACTGAACAATTAAAAGTGTCTCATGTAAGAATATAAAAATTGTTCTTGGGAGTACATGCTACAAAATCCTAATTATTCCCAGGGTCCATAAAGCTAATTCTGGATTTATAATGGACAAAGGAAGCACCATGCAATATGCTAGTATATCAATAGCGAGGAATGTCAAATTCTCCTCTCCTATTCAACAATTCAGCATCACTGCAGTTTCACTGGCTTCAGTTGCTTTACATTCAATTCACCCCGGGCAAACCAGAAACTTTCAGGTCTCAGCAGCCTGACTGTCTCCCTGTTCTCAAGCCAAAGTACAAAGAAAACACTTCCTAGAAAAATGACAGTATGGTCAATGACAGTCCCTTTGCAACTGTGTGAAAGTAAACGCTGTAGTACCTTGTGCAAATACGTGCTTGAGGTTTGATCCAACACACTTTTTTACTGTGAACCTGGAATTCACAGAAACACAAAGTGAAATTTATTTCTTTTCAATGTCTTTTTTTATTTCTTTTTTTTGTCTGAAGTGATTTGAAAATGGGGGTAGGTTTGGTCAAAAGGCTGGTGAGATGTGGTAAAAATTGTCTGGACTGGAAGTCTAGTCTGAAACCTAAAGCTGGGCAAATTGTGCTTGTCCCAGCTCTGATCCAGAGTGTTACACACTGCTCAAAAAAACCTCTACAGCATCTGGGTGATCTCAAGTCCATTGTTTGTGTTCCTCTCCAATAAACAAGAAGCAGTGCAGGTTTCTATTAATTGTTTTGTGATATGAATCCTACAGGAGGGGAGAAACTCAAGCCAGAAAAATCAAAGAAGCTGAATTCATTTCCATTTGTAAAGAGCTGCTTTACTGTCTGTCTGCAAATAAATCTCCTCAGTAAATAGCTCCAAGGTTGAACTAGAGAATATTGTATGGATCAAAGAATTCATGTCTTCCTGTGTAAAGTGAACAGGCCACAAGCTCACTTGTTTGTCTAAAACAATTAGGGCTGGTATGAAAAGGAGGGGGCAGGGACAAATAAGCCGCAGCTGATTTTACTTTGCAAAATATTTGGGGGGGGGGGAGGGAAGGGGCTCAAATTAATAACCGGTCAGGCCCCAAAACAGTCTAATCTTTGTCAATTGGTGCCAAATTATGCAAGGTGCTGCCAATTCTGGTTGTCTAACAAATCAGTACCAGTGTACATCTAGGCTGAAGCTTGATTGATTCTGGTCATTATTTGGGCTGATCTCATGTGAACACATGGAACCAATATGCAGTCCAGATGTTCATTTGCAGTGAACCACTGAGTGAAACTACTCATCTACACGCAACTTTAATCCTGTAGCACAGCACCACAGCCTCATCACTTCTCCTCACCAATGCAAGGACTCATCCAGTACAAGAATCTATAAAACATTCTGCTAATATTTCTGTCAGCTGAATGACTTTTACAGTACTATATAAAGCTGACAGATAATGCATGCCAGTCCTAATTTGAGATAAACTTTTCTTTTGGGACTTTAACCATTGAACAAGCAAACAGATTGAGCAGTAACATTTATTACAATGCATAAATCATTTCCCCGCAACTGCTATGGGTCTTGCCTGAGGGCAAAACTTCTGAGTAGCCGATGAATCCTAATATACTGGATAAATTACTAAATCGTAATGTCACTCTACCATTTGCTTATCAGAAACAAATTCATAAAGCTTTTCAAAAGTAATTTGACAACTTTTTTTCCCCCCATGTTCAGCCTTTATAAATATGTAACAGCAACATTTTTACCAAGAATAGAGTTTCACCTCATTTTCAGTCTGAGCAGCAGGATTTATAATAATAATTTTATAGTGTTTTCTCCCGTGTTAAATGGTATCTGCATAGATACTAGGCTAACTGTATTTCATTCCACCAGTATTTACTGAAGCACACTGTCCTAATCTACACAACTGTTCTTGCTTCTAACATAAGTGTATGTAGAAGGGTTTATGAACACACATGCCACAGCAATATAAGTGATGTGAATTGAGGGAACCCTCTGAATCAAATTTTCAGGCAGATCAAGGCCCTGTTATATTGTGAAATCCATTGAAAAAGATCCTTCAAGTGTCTAAATGAAATTGGAAAAGGAGAATCTGGTGCTTTATTTTTACAATGATTATGGGATTAGCGTACAAAGAAGTAACATTTAAGCACTTTTGTTAGTGCAGTCTAAGGTGGGGTAGTTTTAAATTCCTCCCTTACAAATGAATGAGTACTGTAAACACTGAATCATTCTTTAAAATTGCTCAACCACTCTTTTACTACCTAAAAACTAAATTCAAGAAAAAGAACTTGAAAAGTAACTCCAATTCCCTCTTACAATTCATCAATAAAATGATTGTCACTGTCTCGTCTTTATCGTTGTTTATGCTTTCTAGGAAAACATAGTTATGTCTTAACTACTAAACCTAGGTTTTTCTTTTTTTTTTCCTTTCTTTTCTTTTTTTCCTTCATGATGATGATTCCATACTTCAAGATCCATCTGTTTCCTGTGGTTCCTCTGCCATTTTGGCCTCAGTGGAGTCCTTTTAATTGCATTTAGCCTTATCCTGGATTGTATGAGCCCATTCCCAAGGATGTCTGGTTTTCATCAGGTAATGACCATTAATTCTGGCTGCATTTCCTTCTAAATCTTGTTGAATAGCACAAGAAACAGAAGCCCCACATCTTTTCTTGTATGCCCTATTCTTTTGGAACTCACAGTTTTCTCTGAGCTTGGGCTGAAGGTTGTTTCATCTAGAGGCACAGAGATGGCCCTCACACCACAGAACCTTCCTCTCACTCCTCATAGTCTGTTGTTTCCAACTGTTGATCTCTCTTCTGCTATTGCCACGCACGCTCCATTCACAGAGCTCCAGATCATTTGCCAGTATTTGCATCTGCATCTGTAACTGCTCCCTGCATCACTTACAGAAACATAGGAAAGCACAGCTTATGATACTGCCACAGGTCCTCCTTTGGGCTCTACAAATCCAACCTCAGAGGACTCTGTAACTAAAGTAACATTTATAGGCTTACAGTTCTAAGGTAAAGTCTTGCTATGGTGAGTTTATGTGATCTAGTAACAGTTAACAGAGGAAACATAACAGCAGAACACATCTTAGTAAATACAGTCTTGCTGTCTATAACTTACCTGTGCTGATATATATATATGTATATGCTGAAGGACTAACTTTATTTTCTGATTTGGCCAAAAGTGATTTTAATGTCTTAAATGACATGTTTGCTTTTGTTAAATAACAGTATAATGATAGTGAGAAAAAAAACACAACACATAAAGTTGATTATTTAAGTTTAAAAAAAATTAATATTACAGTAATACTTAGTACTTAAACTGTAGTTGATTTGCAGAAGGACTAAACATAAACCGAAATTTTCACCACAAATGATGGCAATAATTTTGTTTTATTTTATAGTTGGACAATGAATTAAAATACTTTGGAAGTCATAATAATAAGTCATAACAAAAATTCAGGAAGGTGAATTCTATTAATTTGGCCCAATTTTCCAGCATTACTACAGTTACGTTACTTTACCATGCTTACCAATCAAGTTTAAATGCCCCACACCAATATTTTACTTGAGCTGCAATCTTCAAATCTTCCCATGGGGCTGCATTACTTCCTCAGTGGGAGGGTAGGTTTCAGCTGCCTGTGGGAGTGTGGCACTGACACTGCTAAGGCAGAGGCTTGTCTGCCTTCCACCCTCTACTCTCCCACCAATTTTTTTTTGCCAAAGGAGAAAAAACCACAAGATTTCTGTCTGTTCCTAGTTGTTGCTGTAGTTCAGAAATTTCTGTTTGCATCCTATCATGAAGATAGTTCCTGATTTTTATAAGCACTCAGTATCTCAAAATGACACAAAAGTATTACCAAGGTAAGTTCTGTTGGTTACCTTTGACTTGATCATGAACGATTTGTACATGCGAAAAACCCAAGACAACTTCTTGACTTCCAATTTGTAAACATTTTCCCCTACAATCTGCACAGTTCCTGTTTCTGAAAAGCACACTGTTGAGTAGCTCTGAAATCTCCATTCTTGAATCAAAAAAGCAAAGTGTACGTTACACTGAACTACTGTATTACTAAACACATAAGTTTCCATTATTTTTCTTATTCTGAGGACAACAATATACATCTATTTTTAATGAAGTAAAAAATATGCAAAAACATGTCTTCTCAGACAAATTGCTTAAGAAATGAAGATTTATATCTGCACATTGTATCCCCTCCTTTCTTTTTTTCCACTTCTATGTTTTCATGTCGCTCTGCAGGTTCACATTTTGACACGCAAACTGAAGAGTTAAGCAAATATAACCTCAAAAGTCTCTACTTGCACCAACAATCATGGGTGAATTATAAGCAAAGTCTGAATCCGGACTCATCCATTACAGGAAAAGAGAGTGTTTTGCTGCAAGAAAGAGGGAAACACTCTTACTAATGATGTGCCCAGGACACTGCCACTCTACCAAGAAGGCTATTGAGTAAAACCCTCTTTGGGTTTTAGGTTGCTTTTGTGTCCATGACTTTCAACAGAGATAAAGAAGAGATTGAAGCTGGTGTATGAAGCTCATTTAACCAGAAGGACAAATATTTGAGATAAATTCTATCATGTTTCCTTCCACCTCTACTGGAGTTTGTACTAAGTGAAGGTGGAACTTGGTCACCTTAACTTAAAACTGCATTTTGCCAAGCAGCAAATGTTCAGTATCTTGCAGTGTGAGCATTAGATTTATAATAAGTAGATCTTATATATATTTATAATAAGTAGATACCTATGAATGAGAAATAAGTAACAAACAGGGGCCAGAGGATTCTTAGCACCTCAGCTTTTTTATCTGGTCATTATATGAAGGAAACTTGTCCTCCTTTTAATGGAAAAAAAGAGCATTACTAGAATGCTCAGACACCTTCTTTAGTCATTTGGTACCTCAGGCTTTTCTCCAGCACTGAGTAATCTGCTGCTTCTAACCCATAAATTGCAATGAAACAGTTTCCTGGGAGTTAGTCTCCTGGGTTCAATAAAGTTCTTCCAACTTCTTCAGATGACAGCATCCCCAGCTGTCAACTTCTTCCTGTGAAGAAGGGCATTTATTAGGCTTGAAATTCCCTTCCATTAAGTCATACACTGAAGTCTGACCTTGGCTCTACACAGTTAATTCCACATCCACTGCTTTGGCATTACTCTGCTGCTCGTTGACTCAACTGGACTTGCTCTAGTGCTGCCATTTGTTCAACTTCTCAGTCTTAGATCTTTATTTCCTCCTGCAACAAAGATTTTTCCTGAATCTTTCTATCCTGTCTCTTTTTCTCTTTTTTTGGGCGGCTGTCAAAGTTATCAGAAATGCAGTTTTAGATCCTGAGGTTATGATGCTTTGTTATACAGCAGAGTTAAATTCTTGGCTTCTGATTCTGTAACTATGCAACATATAAGCAGAAGCGAACCCATCTTGAGCTCTAAATGTGTTTTCCCTGGATTAAATGCAGAATCACACAGTTTCTGGATTAGCTGCCCCCTTTTGCCGAGTTTTTATCCCTCTCTGTGGTAAATTAAGTGTAATATTACTACATATCTCAGTGAATATGACATTCTTAGTTTTGATAACTTCTTAATTTTTAATTAGATTGTTATGTAGAAGCACTTAAAGTATTTCTGTAAGTGACACCTACGCTGGCAGATTTAAAAAGTGTCTGTTACAATGTCAAAGTTTAATTAGGTTTCACTGCAAATAAAAGACATATTAACTTACAGTTTGCCTAGAAAGCCATATACTGCATGATCATTATTTTTCCAAAGGTGAAGCCACTAATTTTTTATTATGGGATTTTTTTCCTCATTTACTTCATACAAAAGTCACTTAACTCCTTATGCACACTGTAAATCATTTCTCATGCCTTTGACCTTATTACAAATCAAAGACCCATATTCAATGTTAATGAAAAGAAAATTTATACATAATTTCTAAAGCAAATTTTTCATGTGAGAACCAACGTTCATCAGAACTTACTTGCCATCAGTTTATGGCCCCTTGCACATAGCAGATGATAGGCTATCTCTAAAGGAATAGGTTACAGTAATAACAGAAGGCATTTTTCTCAGACTATGTTACTTAATCTTTTTCTATATTAAGAAATAATTATTTAATTCACATAATTGCCATAGGTGGCCAACAGGAAATGTGTGGAAGCAGGGTACATTAATCCAAAAAAGGATGTTTTTTCTATTTTCCATTTCATATGGGAAATGACACTGACAAAATGGAAATGGGATGTAATTAATTTTCTGGGAATAAAAAGCTGGATGACTTTGTAATATGTATGATCCCATAACCTATATTTATCATAGCACATATTACTGGTTTCTTTCGGAAAAGAACATATAAAACACATTTTGCAGTTTCAACAGCAGAAGTACAGTTTTGCATGAACTGAACTACTCTGGATAAACTGAGCTAGATTATGAACTAAGATTAAAATCTGGTCTGTACACATTTTAACTTCATTGAAGCTTTTCTAAAGCATAGCCTGACCCAGAAACACAATTGCTCTCATGTATATAAAACCCATATACACTATCTTTATAATCCATTATTCTAAGTTCACTCATTCTCTTAGATGTAAAGTCTGTGTCTTTGTATTTTCTGCAATAGAAATATTCACAATGAATTCTGTTTCCATTTCCTCTAGACATATCTACAGAGGACAATGGAAAGATACAACTGGATTTCTACACTTATTTTAATAACAGACATATTACCTCCTGGTTTAAAATCAATTGAATATTCTTACTAAGCCTGTTTCTTTTGGGGG
>VYXB01009285.1:584358-613111 GCA_013397135.1 Pachyramphus minor | reverse complement strand
GGGGGTTGTTCTGTTTTGGTTTGGGTTTGTGGTTTTTTGTTTGTTTGTTTGTTTTTGTACTGCCTTTCCCCCTGTACTGATACATTGAATTCGATGCTCTTCAAAACAGAAGAGCTATGTAACAGAAAAAAAATCCCACAAACAAACAGAAAAAATACTGTAACACTCATAAAAGTTCTCTTGCAATAAAGGAGGACATCTTTTTCTAGATGCTTATGCCCTAGTGGGACAACTGTCATAATACACTATTAAGCTTATAGGTACCTTAAAAGTAACATTGATAAGGTAAATACAATTTGCATAAACCCAAAAATATTGAGAAAAATAAACATATTTTGAAATCCTTCATTTTCTAAGCTTTCATATTATCTAAATGGCACTTTAATGACTACAGCCCCATTGAACATGTGCACTCAAGCTCATTTTTCTGCAGCCTTCCACTACGTACCTATGAGGTCAGACTTTACGTGAAAGGTGCATTAATTATGATTAACGGATGGTATAACAAATGCTTAAGAGAGTGTCATTGAATCTAATAAGTCAAGCACTCCATATTTGACACTCATGCAGTAGCACTGCACTTCCCATTTTTTCTTCAAGAACACAGGGTGAGAATAATTTGCTCTATTTAAACTCACTTAACACTTTACACAAACCAGTGGCAGGGGTGAATTAACTTCATAAACTTGCAGCCTGAAGTAATACTACTTTTATAATTTAGTTTTCTGTTAATATTTATTTTATTTACATTTGAGAAAACTATTTAGGAATCATTTCAGGTTTAAAAAAAAAAAAAAGATATTCTAAAAGTTCTAATACTGTCTCCAGGTAAAATTTTCTCACTTCCACCAATGAGGGTCATAAAGCAGGTCCCAGTGCCTGCAGAAACCTTTCATTAACTTCCCAGCCTGAGCTCACTTTGTTATCATGGTTTGATTGTTCAACAGCCCTGGTTAAATAAATAAATTCGTATACAACTGTCAAACTGGACAGAAATTATGTTAATAGTAAAGTTGCAAATTTGCCTAACAGAAACTATTGTCAAATTCTGTTCTTTGTCTCTAGAATAATTCTATTGGAAACTCACAGATTTACTTAGTTTTAATAACCTGAATGAGACAAAATGGAACAGCCAAAGATTTTGAGTATTTTGCACATTAACATGGATTACCCTTCAAGATTCTTATTACCATTTAGATAGATATTTGTAGCTGCTGTCTTAGGTCAGCAAGTATTCAAATCACTAGAACAGATTTGACTTCAACATGCTGAGGAGGGATGCAGCAGAAACGTATGTATTTTCTGGGGGGAGGGGGGAACATCCACTGGACCTTAACAGTATGGGAATGTTTCCTTCTGTGGAAAAGACCGCAAGCTGCTTAAATCTCTCCTCATGTTTTATACTTCTTTTCATCATCAGATGATCTCTAAGGTCCCTTCCAACCTAACTCATTGTATGATTCTACGATTTGAGGATTTCTCTTGGGCTGTAAAGTTTTCATTACCATGATGTAAATGTAAATGAAAGGGGTGCTTTTAAAACAATTTTTCCCACAAGATTTTATACCTCTTTCTGTGGCTGCAATGCAGAAGGAGAAAAGTGGACCATCTGTATACCTCAGCTAGATCTTCACATATTCCAACAGTTATTATTAATATATGATTTCTCCCAAATACAACCTCAACTCCATGTGAACACTGCTAAAATGAAATGCCTAGCAGGCATGACAATACACAGTACTTCAAAATGGAAGAGGATCAATGCTTCAGAGGTAGGGAATGTAAATGGATGAAGAGAAACAGCAAAATATATTCTGGCACTTCTGTAAGTTACCTTACTGCAGGGAAAATTAAACAACCATGCTACTAAATACATAGATTTTTAAGTCAAGAAGAATGAGAAAGATCAATTTTAGGATTAAAATTAAAAGCTTCACAGATAAGTTTGTGTCCAAACTTATGCCATATTATGTATTCTTAAAGTACTAAACCCACTGCTGAAGTCACTACCTGATTTCAAAATAAAGTGCAAATTTCTCTATTTCTAATGTTATGAAGTTTTGTTAGAATTCACTTTCAATTCTCATACTGAGTTAAAATATATATCTGAAAAAGTGACAGAGGCTGTCATACCCAGCAATAACACTGTATGCAAGCCAAGGTCAAAGCAATATAGAAAGTTAAATACACCAGTTCCCTGACATAAGCAAACCAAACCTCTGTTGATCCAGGGTATTTTCTTTGCATGTTTCATGATAAGCCATGGTTTACATAGTTATCTATTATGGTCATACTTATTTCCCATTTTTTGACATCCTCTAGTCTGGTAGACACAGATATTTAAACCAGTGCATCCTTGCCAAATACAGCTGCTGCGTTATCTTCATAACACACCAAAAAGCATATCTGCTTTGTTCCAAAGAATGGCTTGTAGGCAATTGGGTCAAAAAGCAAACACTGTTTTGCAGTGATTTAGCAGCCATTGTTAGTAGCCAGAAGTAAGAAACACTGCATTTGCTTTGACTGAATGAGAATAAGGAAGATGAAAACGAAACTTGATTCAACTGCTAAAGATGCCAAGGAGGATCTTCTAAGGATTACAGTGAGAGATGGATAAGGCCACGCTGAAGAGTAAAAATCAGGAGTAAATGTAGTTGGGGGAAGGAATGCTTTGATGGAAGGGATGTGCCATAATCCCTCTTTCAAACCAACAATAGTTCTTTTAGGTCAGCAACCTGTTTAGGTGACTTCAGTAGCAAGGCACCTTATGAATGCTTCTGAACAGTATTTTCAGAGCAGCCGTAGCTGAAGTCTTTTACCCACAGCCACAGACAATAAAATTTAAGAAACTTTATTCTTAAAACGTTTTAGGAGGAGAAAACTTTTCTCTCAGTACTAAATGTAATAGTAGTGTTGAACAAACAACTTCAGTTCTGAAAGGTACAGAATCACAAGATGTTTAACACAAAGAATACATGAATCCCATTTCAGTGCAGAAGCTGGAATTAAAAATGTGTTTCAATCATACTGCCTGCAAAGCAGGAACAGCAAGATGCCTTTTGCTATTATTTCCTTACAAATCATGGTCAAAGCTATTAGTGTTCTCTAATGAACCTCCTCTTGTATTGCTAAAAAACAGGTTTCTCCTTTTATCCCATCAGCTCTACATGTTGTATCTGTTAGCATTTTTCAGGCTCCAGAATATCATTTATGCTAACCAATTGCTCTCTGTTACAGTTTTCAGAAAAGAGTGAAAAAGAAAGTTGATCCCATAACTGAAAGACCAGTCTTCATAAGGTCAGAGATGGAGAGTCAACACAAAAGCCCTGAAACAATGAGGAAACACTGGAAGGCCTGCATGCCATTTAATCAGTGATAAAAACCTTGTGTGTCTCTTGTATCTAAAAGTTAGATGGTGAAATACTCCTAAATCACATATAGTACATGTAGGAAACACAGGGGAGTACTATGAATTCACTTAACAGCACTAATATCTTGCATATCATTTCTAACCCCTGCAATCTCTGAAGTATATATATTTGCCTTATTTTTTCAGTGACACTAAATATGAAAATAATTCCCACTCAAGAAAAAAAATCTGAGAAAATAAAGGAAGAATGATAAAAAGACAGAAAGACAGAAGATAGAAAGAAAGACAAGTCATCTGCAATATAATAATATAGAAACTATATAAATTCAAATTAATAAACAGATCAACCTAGAAAGCAATATCTAGCAGCTAGAAATAAATAAATGTACCTAAAATGTAAATCAGGCTGTGTCATGTAGGCACTTATCCCTTTTTATTTGATTTGTAGTAGCACGTAATGAACCCAAGCATGCATTAAGACAGTTTGAAGCAGATGGACAGTATACTCTGGAAAACAAATTAATGTCAGAGGCAGGTATATCTGCACAACTCAATAGTCAAAATGGCCTCAAGAATTAGAGACAGTTAGAGATGCAGCATTTTCTCATTTGGATTCTTAACATGTAAACATGCAATAATACCTATGTGGATCCCATGCATAGGTTCTCTCTGGAAAAACAGTTTTTTCAGGAAGCAGATTAATAAGGTAGAAACTGCATGATTGTTAAAATAAAAGTGCCTACTTATTTCTCTATTTTTTTGGAAGTTGTTGAACCTCATTAGGGCAAATCCATCTCTTCCTGTTGCTGGTGCAAAGGTCATTGCCCACAGCAAAGCTAATGCACAAAAGGAGACTCCAGTAACTTTGCTACACAACCCAACCTTGCTGCTCCACAGAACAGCTGCTCCACAGATCAGGGCAGAGTAAGGAGGGAAGGCCAGTTTGTTTGCTTTGATGTTTCCTCCAGAATAAGATAGTGCTCTCACATCACAGATTAGCAAAGCCAGTGTTCAAGATCGCACAAAAGCCTCACTGCACTTGAGCCTAGTGGAAAAGTCTCAGAAGCAAGTAAAGAGACTGAGTATATCTGCATTTAACTCTTCTTTACAACAGTATTTTTTCATTCAAGCACTTACACAAGCTATTGATACCACATAAAAGGCCTACAAGCAGGTCAGCCCTGATGCCTGAACACATATCAGGCAAGCTGAGAAAGAGGAAATTCTATAATCCTTTATTCACTTCATGGATACAGGGAGGAGTTGATAAAAAACAGTTGTCTTACACACAAGTTTACACTCAAGTGTAAAACAACAAAGTGCTTAAAAAAATTGTAGCCACAGATGAAACAGATAATTTTATATCAGTCAGAAAAAGAAATATGAGCAAATATAAGCTCAAATTCTTACAGGTATAAAATTAAATAGATCTTTAACTCCAGGGGGAAAAAAAAAAAATCACAAAATATCAAAAAAATCAGTTAAGCAGTACTTCTTAGATATATTACCATAATCAATCAATGCAATCTTTGAAAGTCACATACTAATCTCCATGGCTCACAGCGATAATTAACCCTATTAATAAATAATAACAAACAAAATGCCTAAATCTAGATTTTTTTAATTGCTTATAGAAGCCAATAAAGCACACACATTATCACACCAATAACTTCATATTTCCTGAAGCAAATTCACAAAAGATGTTTAATTATCTCCCACAGAGCAAAGTTTGAAAGCAGAAAGAGGAAAGAAATGGTGTCCTGAATATCTCTTCTACAAATTTAGGTACAAACAAATTTCACACAAGTATTTATTTCTCTCTGTACTGCTGGCCTTGCACTACTAGCCTTCTGGTGATAACTCCATGAAGCTTCCAATTTACGTAATCCCTTGCTCTTAACACAAAGCTGGTCTCTGGGACAGTGAGGTTTCACCAGCAGCCTCTTCCAGCATTTCAAACAGCATTTATGATGTGACTCCCAATGAAGGGCCTCAGCCCTCCTTTGTGTTTGTGCTCATTGTTCTCCTCACCCATGAGTGGGTGCACACTCATGGATCACCCACGTGAAATTTTTCTTGGTTTCAGGTTCTAAAAGGTGCTTGTTCAGCTCCAGAGCGTGTGTGGATCCTAGAAGCTGTGTCCTCTACCCTACCTAACCCAGACAGAAAAGCATGGCAGAAAAAACCAAACTCCTTCCCTGTGTTGCTTCCACTGCAGCTGATACTGAAACTGTGACTATATTCAAATTCCTCATGACCAATTTTCAGATGCATATGCCTTGGTATCTCTCATATTTTCCACAATTGTATTATCATAGGCGGTGCCAAGTGACTGCATTGCCTTTTTACCAGAGGAGTGTCTCTGTGTTTCTCTTAATAATATAAATATTAACTTTAATTTTATTATTATTTATCTTGCATACTAGATAGTGTATAACTATTATATAATAATATTATTATAAAAATAATAATCAATATAAATGATATTAATAATATCTTAAGCTAGCACGGAAAAATTTTGAAAAGCCAATTTTTTTGAGTTTATTATTTCAGAAACAGGAGTTTTTACACAGACAAATGATTTCATCTGTCTCAAATGGAAGACAATGAAATCCGTAAGTTAGAAAAACAAGAGGCAAAAATCATAGAATCATAGAAACGCTTAGGTTGGAAAAGACCCCTAAGATTATAAAGTCCAGCCAGTAGCCCAGCACTGCCAAGTCCACCACTAAACCACAGAATTAGGAATGGTTTGTCTTGGATGAGACCTTAAATACCATCCAGTTCCAACCTCTCCTGCCATGGGCAGGCACACCTGTTACTAGACCTCAGAGGATCTTCCATCCTGGCCCTGAACACCTGCAGGGATGAGGAGCTTACAACCTCTCTGGACAACCTATTCCAGCCTCACCATCCTCATTGTAAATTTTTTTTCCTAAAATCTGGTCTTAACCTACCCTCCTTCAGCTTAAGGCAATTCCCCCTTGTCCTATCACAACATGCCCTTGTGAAAAGTTCCTCTCCAGGTTTCCTGTAGGTCCCCTTTAGGTACCAGGAAGCTGCTAGAAGATCTCCCTGGAGCCTTCTCTTTTCCAGGCTGAACAACCCCAAATCTCTCAGTCTGTCTTCAGAAGAGAGGTGCTCCACTCCTCTGATCAACTTTGTGGTCTCCCCTGTCCTTACTCCAACAGGTCAACAACATCTCAAAGCATCACATTTTTTTTGAACCTCCAGGGATGATGATTCCACCACCTCCGTGGGCAGTCAGTCCAATGCTTGACAACCCTTTCAGTGAATAAATTTTTCTCCAAAATCCAATCTAAACCTCCCCTAATAAGTTCTCTTAGTTGCTAGTGTTGTGCATGGGCCTGCTATCTGCCTGTATACAGATGACCATGTTTTAAAAACTGGGTTTGCTTTTGGATTCTTCCTTTTGGTCACAACATTTACAGCTTTATGGCCTGTTCAAAGAGGATGAATGCCATCAACTTTACATGAAGATATACTAGGAGCTCTGAACTCTCATCTTTCCAGAATTACCAAACCAAAGCAAGAGTAAGAAGAGTGCTTCCAAGAGCAAAAACCTCAGGTCAGGAAAAAACCCTCAGCAACAGGTTATGCCTTTATTCTGAAATGGAGACATACATCTGCCCAGTTTTTCTAGATTACTGAGAAGACTCCTAAATGAGATATTCTCTACCAAGATACAATACAAACATGGACCATGAAAATGGGCTGTGTTCTGTTTATTTCCCCTCCCATTAGTCAGTGCTGGAGATGGTGCAGGGAAGTATTCAGCTCCCAGAACCATGTGAGCAGCAGCTGGGAAACAGCAAAGGAACTCTGTATTCCTTGTCTTAATGCGATTATATCAAATTGTGTTGAGTGATTTCTTCCACCCCCATCCCCAGCGTCATTTCTCAGTGTCCCAAGGAATCACAGATGGCAGACCAGAAAGTGCAGTTTGGTCATGTAGTCATGACCAAATGGCAATGCAACATTTTCCTTTACAGTAACCCCTTGATGGTATTTGCAGCCAAGTTCTCTTTTAAATACTCCTATTTATTCCTCTGTGAAAGTGAAAAGTAAAATCAGTTCTGTTACTTATATGTAGAAATATTCCTGCTATATTTATTTATGACATGCTCTTGTAGTAGACATCAGAAAAAATAAAGGGGAGGAAATGGGTTCTGAAAACATTTGCGACAGTATTATAGAATATTATTGCAATTAATTCTAATAAAAATCCATCTGCCACATGAAGGGTTTGTGTTACCAGGAAACCATTTATAAAGGATTCAGAAGAAGAAAGAAATTAAAATATCGCTTTCCTCTCTTTCTCACACTTCTCAACCTGCCTTTCACAAAAAAAAAAAACAAAAAAAAAAAAAAAAAACAAAAAAAAAAAAAAAGGTCTTGGGAGCTTTTCNCCCTTCTCCCTAAGCCCTGGAAAATAGCTGATAGACAAGTAGGTTCACATAAGTTTCATGGACATAAATGGATGAGTAGAAAGAGAATGTGTAAATACAGGATAAATCATGAATATCTATGATAAAGATTGTATGCTTCTGCTTTTTAGTTTGCACCTATTGTTTCATTTTACATCTCCACCTATTGTAGATTGTAGGTGTCCGACATGTCCTGGGAGCATAATGCTGTCCTCCAAAGTCAGTGAAGGCAATCAGACACACCACCTGTCCCAGAGTGGGATCATCTTTTAGAGATGCCTACCCTACCCTCATCTATTTATCATCAAGTAGACCCATTTACCTTACTGAAAATATACTTTTGCTACTGATACCGGAACACTATTATCAGGCAAGATAAATTTCATTCTAAAGTGTTCCACAAGTGTCACAAAAAAAATTAACTGCAATTGTTTTCACCAACCTCAAAGGTCCTAGTTAAATATTTGTCAGTTGTACTGTTGGATACCCACTCTTTTAAGGACAAACATCATGCATGGCAGCTCTTCATTGCACCTAGCTGCAGTCTTTTCTGTAAAAGCACTGTTGGTGTGGAGGTGAGAAAAGCAATACTCACATCTGTTCTTGTCATGAAGAAGGTGGGTTAGGAAAAGGAACAACACTGATAAAAAAGTCAAGTAATACGTACTACACCCGAAATGTGCTGAAGTGTTAGAAATAAACAGTAAGGAAGTCATAGTTAGACCTGCAAATTAATTCTTATTTAGATATTTTAAAAATATCTAGTAAAGGCAGAATTATGGCAATTCTCTTATATTTAAAAAAGGATTATTTACATTTCTGAGCAATAAGACAGTTCTTTCAGTCTATTATCTAAAAATATTTCTCATATTTCTTGAGTGTTTTCCCCAGTTTATTATCTAAAAGTTCCTACCAGAAATGTGCAACTGACCTCACTGAAGTCTCATCACAGCAGAAATTTCAAAATTAACCAAATGGAAACATTCTCAACTCAGATAATTATACCAATTCACATTTATAAACATTTTCCTTAAAACTCCAATTAGCCAGAGCTTCTGAAGTGCCAATGATTTTATATATGCTCCTAAACTATGTGCAAAAATCAGAACAATTGGATCTAATTATGGTAGAAAGAAATTATGCAAGAAAATCAGAGCTACTTTATCATCCCCCTTCCAATTGAAACCTGTCCAGAAACAACAATACCAATAACATTCCTAACTGCAGGTTTCCATCATCTGGGCAAAGTCAGTAACTTGGTGCTAAATTTATGAGCAACAATTTTACATCAAACAGCATGAAGCAGAGAATGAAATCATTGTTCAGCAGAACCCTGAGCACTCTGAAAAGGGCTGAGCAAAATCAGGTAACTTGTTAACAGTTTATATCGCTGGGATCAACTACCACTGCCAGGTGTAATGGTTTTAGCTGAACACTTGCAACCATCCCCAGCCAGGAGAAAAAACTTCACTTCCTGCTATTTTGCAGCATTTGAAGCCCCAGTGAGAAATAAGAGGACATCAAGATAAACAAAATATAGCCTGATTTGACAAAAGATCAGAGAAATTATGAAATACTAACCAAAAAGTCAGCAAAGAGCATGGGTATTTGCCAGGATAATTAACAGGGAAGTTAAACATTGGGAAGACTACGCAGCAAATTTTTTCTGGGTTTGGGGTTTTTGTTGTTTCTTTTATTACCTCTCCAAATCTAAAAAGAACTTCTGTATGTGTTCCTTGCATTTCAGACCCTGTAGGGCCATTTTGGGATGTACCATTGCAGACAGTATGTCTGGCAGGAACACATCTGTGACCAGGTGCCCATTAAATCATTTCCTGAGCTGTTTTAGACCTCTTCTGAGGGCAGTTTGGTAGCATGCCAGTTCTGGTCTAAAATCTGTAAAGGACCACTGATTAACTGGGCTTTTGCTATTTCACTGTTGTAAGGAACTTCACTCCTTCTACATTCTTATGGGGCTCCTTGTGTGGTTTCATTGGCAATTTCAATAAATTTACCCTCACGTCTATGTATTTTGTACATTAAATGAAGAAACAAATGAACAGGAAAAATACTGCTTTAGCAGTGAAATAACGCATTGATTCCTACTCACAATCATATTTTGGATTCACTATTTTATCTGATGAATAACATCATCACAACCCAACATCACCTTAAGTAAAGGAGTCTCAAAAATTCAACGATTTCCTCTTTACTTTTCATCAAGTAAGATCTTGCTATTTTTCTTTCACTGCACCTAAATCACATTTTTAATATATACAGATGGCTAAATAAGGGGACGATGAACAATAGCCTCCACTGGAGTAAGAACAATCAGATACACAGAGAGAAGTATATTTTCAGGCCGGAGAATCAAGGCCTGAGAAAGGTGGCTGCAGCACAACAGGTTTCACCAAGGAGGAGTGAGCCTGTCCACAGATCAGGGTGCCAACCTGGCACAGCCATCCCAGGCCAAAGGAACAAGAGCAACATTGCTAGTTTTGCACAGGGACAACTGAGATGCAATCAGACCTTTACAGGTCCTAAATTAACCCATAGTTTAGAAAATGTGTTACTTCAGTGGCACAAACATGCAGATCTCATTTTTGCTACCCTTTAAATCCCATATTATCTGTCAAAAATTTGACATTTGCTTTCAATTAGATAGACTTACTGGCCCACAGTCAGTGAGAGACTGAAGAAACAGCTATTGGTCATCTTAGAAAGGAAAACATTACTTCTAATTTCAAGGGAGATGGAAGCCAGAAAACCTGTAGCAATCTGAGCATCCAGCCTCCTGCAATCAAGGTATTTTTATACATCACCAAAAAATGACTGCAAAGATGGGGTAAATGTCACTGAGACTCCAGAATGGACTCCACTGTGACTGAAGAATGCCTCAAGAGGCAAAGGTAGACAAGCCAATGTCTTGAGCTCCATTGTGTGGAAAGAACATACCATGGTAGCATGACAGAGCAGCCACTGAAAACCTGCCACTAGGAAGGTTAGCAAGTATCTGGAATTATTGATCAATGTGATTCTGGACTTTTTCAGGTGCCCAGAACACAAGACAAAACAGTCTCTCTCAACATGAATATCATCAGAGCCCTAATCTGCCCTGTTACATTAAGAGTCCCATTCATTTGAAGATTAAAAATTCTTCCAGGATTAGAACAGGGTTCACGAAGTCCTCACAGCACAGTTTTGCTCTCAGACAGGGACTGCCATATATAAGTAGTATATCTTACAAAGCTAATGACATTCCACAGAGCATAATACACTGCTTTCCTGATAATTTTTAAAGTACAGTCTTGGAGAATAGCAGGTAGAAGGTGGCACCTGTAGTGGACTGCATAGTCTGCTCTCAGCCTGTTAATCTCACTCAGTTGCAATAAAGCCAGCAACGAAGAGCAGAGGGAGAGGAGTAACCGTGAGGGTTTCCTGTTACACACAACAGCTTGCAAACAGGGCCTCCCTCCAAAAAATGCCTGGTGTCTGAAACCAGTTTACCTCTATCTCATGGGGAGCCCAGTCACACATGCAGGGATGCTCATCTATTAAAATCAGAGGGATCTTTTTGTCTTGCTTTAGCTTGTTTGCAAACCAGGTTTGCTCAAGGCAAGGATAGCTCAAAAGATCAAGACGCAGAACGACCCAATAAATGTAAAATTGGCCTAATGGTGATTTTGCTACTCCTTAACCTTGAAAGTCACAACACAGAGCAGAAAACACTTCTGCAGTCTATCCAGAAGTCAGCCTGCATCCACAAGATGCTTCAATAAAAATGTGCTGAACATTTCCATTACCTTTGACTGGCTTTCTATCTGACTGGTCTTGGTGAGCTTCTTTAGCTGTAAAATGAGTTTAATATCACAGACAAAGAAACCAGCAGAGCATAACAAGCACAGCTTCCGTTTACATGACTTAATGGTTCAGAGTTGAATCCCATAGTTCTGCCTAATTTTGTCAAGGCAAATGGAGCTCCAGCCATTTACACTACTCTGGGACTGGTCTTGATCAAAACTTAAAAACAGGGTGCGGGGAAAAAAATCAAACTAAATAGTTATTTTTATTAGCTTTAGGAAAAGGGAGAGCAGTAGGGAGAGCAGTCCTTTCTTCCCCTAAGGTCTTCCAAGAAACATGCCAGAAAAAGTGAAATACATAGACAGACAAAAAGAATAAAACAGCAATGTCACAACAAATAAGAAATAAGAGCTAGCAGATAAACAGATGCTAGGAATGGCAAGGGAAAAAACGTGAACTTTTACATTAGTAAGAGTTGGTTGTTTCTGGCAAGTGACAACTGTGACCAAGCTGGTCATCCAGAGTATGTTTAAAAGAAGCAATCCAAATAATGCTGAAGATATGCATACAATACTTCAAGAATCGTAGAATATACTGAGTTAGGAAGGATTTACAAGGATCCTCAAAGTCCAGATATATAGATAAATACATACAGTTAGATACACATAAAACCAAAACATTGTATGCATTGATGATATGCCCCTTATTTTCAAATACATTTTGTATTTTCCTACAGATTCTCATTCAAACGCATTGCAATCAATGGAAAAGCTCCCATTGCTTTCAAGAGACTTTGGAAGAGACTCTGAGAAGCTACTGCAAAACAGAGTTTCCTATCTGCCTTGACCAGTACTTTTTTTTCTTTACACTTATAATTTAATTAATATCTTTTTTCATCCATGAATTTGATCTTATCAATGCTGTTCCGTCCAGGCATGGGGACTACATTACCTCCCTTTATCAAACTGCAATGAAAAGAAACTTTTCGACCTTCAGGCATTTTTTCCCTCTTGCAGCTATGTCTGTGTTTCTTTATCTGTTGTTTTTTTTCTTTTTGTGTGTGTGTTTGAGGTTTTTTGTTGTTTCTTGGGGTTTTTTTATGCATTCACTGTAAATCAAATACTCTCCAGAGGAACTTCCTGGATTCTCAGTTTTGAATAGGGCTAATCAAGTTCGCAGAGAACAATCTTGCTTTTTATGTCTATCTGCAGATTCAAGATTCGTCAGGGTTCTTCAACAAAAATATTTTAGATCTTCAAAACAAAAGCCACCAAGCACCAGGTTCACTAGTCTCTTAACTTTGCTTTAACTCACTTCTTATACACAACTACTGTAGCAGCACACTATAGGATATTGTGCTGAGTGCTTCAACACAGAGCTCTTAGATCCAAAGAGTTCAGTTCTCTTTGATTACATTAACTTTTTTAATCCAAAAGGTTTTTGGTGAAGCATATGTTCTGCATCATTAAAATCAGATATTCTGTCTTTGATCTTTAAGTTCTCTCAGTTGACTGCTTCTCCAAACTACAAACTATTTGAGCTTTTGAAGTTATCTCCTTGCTCTGTACAGAAAACCTGAACCTTCAGCCAGATTTGATAGGGTTACAAGATAATAACCATATACTATTGTATTACTTTTTATATATCTAGTCACGCTTTACCAAAAAAAAAAATAAAAAAAATCTACAGTTTTGTGGGAAAAACCTTAAACACAAAAACTGAAAAACAGAGAGAATTCTCTACACAATATTAGATACTTAATTTTTTAAGTAAATCTAGGAACATTTGGTTTCAATGAACACTGTCATTTACACTCAGTATTTATCAAAGTACCTTTTTTTCCTTTTCTTACAAAGTCAACAAGAGCCTGGACAGATGAAGATAGGAATCCTGTGGAGTTAAGGATTCATGGCAATGGCACACACTGAATGTCAGCAGCCAGAGTCTCACAGAAAAGCTTCTCCTCAGTGTGGAAAGCCAGAGAACAATTGCAGAAGTTGAAGTGTGACATTACAGCAAGACTAATTTAAGAAGTAGGGCCAGCTGAAAACAGCCAAGAAGGCCATTTGTCAGTGGACTACAACAGGCATTAAGTGACTTCCAAATATAGCAGGACTACTGGTCCCACGACACATCTCAGTCATTCTGGAAGGAAATACCTAGTCCAGCCAGAAAGCCGAGCCTGGAGATGTGGGACATGAGGCATCCAAGCTCCCAATCCCATTGACCGGATGTTAAAGGCTTTGGCTGAAACTCTTTGGTTCTCAGGTTTTTACAAATAACAATAACAGATGCAAATATTCACCCAGATGTAAAAAGTGCTAGTTAAAATAACAGTAAAGGGAAATTCAAGACGGAGTTATTAATACTGATTGAAAAAGACATATTTGTGACTCCACGAAGAAGGAGGGTCACCCAGTCAGTTTCGTGGGACATTTTAACATGACGCTGGAGGTGAAGGAGGTGTGATTGAACCCACATACAGTAAACAAGTATGGATTCATAAACTGGAATAAAAATACAAATGTTTTTGACGAAATAGACTAATTCAGCATTAAATTTTACCAAATAATATCTCATAAATGTGACATTTGTCAAGAATAGAAGATCAAATAAAATGCATTCCCTAGTAAGTCCTGTCTGTATGTATAAGAGGAGTGACTATGTCTCTGTGTGTCTGTAAATAAGAAAACTACACATTCTATTTTAATTTGGAAAGTTATTTTCATTTCAAGCATTCTCCGCATGGGGCAAATGACTTCTGAAGATGAAAACATTTCCCACACATGCTTCACATCATGTAACAAGAGAAAGATCACTCCCAAATTCAATCTCTCATTCATGCCTTCCCATCCCCCCTTTTTTCTCCGTTTCTTTTTCTCTTAAAAAAAAAGCGAGCAAGTGAGAGAAGGAGGAAGGGAGAGAGAAAGACAGAGAAGGCCAGAGAAAGAGAGAGAAAGAAAGAGAGAGAGAGAGAAAGACGGAGAAGGCCAGAGAAAGAGAGAGAGAAAGAGAGAGAAAGAAAGCAAGAGTTTGGCAAATCAACAACAGAAATATTTCAGACACTGCCCAAGTCATGCAATCCCTAACTAATTTGGAGTGAAGCACATGAAAAGAAAAAGATATCTTGTGAAGAAAAGTCATATCTACATGCCACCTTTTTCCAATTACTTCCCAGTAATAATTTAATGAGAGCTGCAAAATATAGTGCATATCTACCACTACATGACTGTGGTACTCAACGCTTCTGAAACTCAGGTATCCAAAGCTTTCTATAATGCCTGTTCATCCAAATATTTTAGCATATGAAAAACTGTGTTCAAATGAATAGTTCATATGATGTTTATGTCTCTGATTCTAAAATTATATATGATGGTCCTAATCTGGCAGATGTTTAATAACTCAGTTCCATTAAAACTGATGAAATTCTAAACTCAAAAAATTTCAGTAGAGTTTAATCACAGAAACATTTAGTAGAGTAAAAGAAAATTACATAAGTTTAATATCCATTTTTCTTGTCTATAATTATATTTCCATTATATACTTCCTAGATTAAGTTAAATCTATACTATCTAATAAACATAATTATATGAAATGTTCATATAATAGACTAAAGAAAGTAACAATTAAAAGCCCATAATTTAGTTACTCTGCATAACTCATCACTCTCAGAGAATGAAATATTGGATTAGTTCATTTACTTTCAACCAAGCACTGACAAGTACTCTTCTAGAGACAGATTCTATTTTTCTCCTTCAATTCTTTGTTTCTTTTGCTTTTTATTTCCATTTTAAAAAAATCTTGCCTAAAATTCCTATCTTGTCGTGGAACCTTGTTGTTGACCACATTAGAATCCTTTCATAAATAGTTTATAAAGTGATATTAAATAATTAAAAATACTATTAACATGTTACTTCTTGTTCTTAATAGACATTTATAAAAATGATGGAATACTAAAATATCTACTAAATATTTAACTTACATGAATTATGTTTAGATAAATCTTTACTACATTTCTGCTCCTTTTGCCAGTAATACAGATGATAACTGTTGCCTGCAATTTTAAGACCAAACACCTTTGAAGGGTATTTATTGTCTGTATCTGTTGCAGTGTTGCTGCTCCCACCAAGAGCCTTCTCTTGCCTAAACCAACTTTAAAACAGTAGGGAAAAATTATATTTAACCAGGCAATAACAATGCAGCCTTGAAGATACTGGAGAAATTGCTTAGATGGAATCTGCACATCGATAAGGAGGAAGCAGAAGAGTGATCTGGGAAGAGCCTGTTTCAGGGGCAGTGGGCCTACAGGTGAGAAGAATAAATTAATTCTTGTCTTGGTAGAGCTTCCAGCACAACATCCTACTATGTTACACTTTGGAGGAGGAGCAACTTTTATCCAATTAGAAAGTTTTCATAGTTCTGGAGAATGAATGCTATAAAATTAAAGGAAAACCAGAATCTGAGCCTGAGCCAGCTGCTATTGAAAGCCACTGCAAGGGAATTCCATTGCCTTCAATGGTCTCCGCACTGGAGCCTGAGTGTACAGTGTTATTTATGAACTGCATACATTAGCTAATCATTTGTTCTCAGCTTATTCTTAATCCGATTTTACAAGGCTAATGTTCATCTTCTAATGACAATCTAATTGTTTGGTGCCATGTTTACTAGTGGGAATGAACCACAAGCCATGTCAGGGGAGTATTCCAGTGACTGGGAGGTTGAAAACTCCCTATCTGAAGAAAGGGAAAACTCGTTTCTTAACTCTCTGGTACAAATTATTTCCAGGTGCTGATAATTATCACTCATGGAGCTTGATATTCTGAATTCAACATCTAAATATATACTTGACAAGTTAAACTTTTCATCATGTGCAGCAATCTCCTAAAGGCTGAGGAGAAGGACAGGCTGCCGATGGTTGAAACCAATTTCACTTAAAATAGCAACACTTAATTACAAGTCTTCTTGTTTATTTCTTTTCAAAGTATTTCAAATATATCTTTTCCCCAAAGGAAATAATATTGTATATTATTATACAGATAAGTATTATTGCATCTGCTCATGAACAAGAATTGTGAATAGCCAAATAATTACTTGCGAAGCCTCAGAAAGGACTCAAAAAAAAAAATCTGTCAAAAATTAATGTTTTCCATTATGTAGACTTCCTGCAGTTATCTTACGGTACACACACAATACATACATGCAAAATTCACATGAATCTGCATGTGTTAACAGAGACATGACACAGAAAAGCAACACATTCAAACACGTTTAAACATCTGTTCAAGACATCCATGCAAGCCTTCATGCTGACATAGCTACACATTTTTGTCACTAACCAGACAAAAAGTTATTTAGGAAGGTAAAAAGGGGGTCTAGCACAAATTCAAAGGAATTTACAGAAGCACCCTATAACCACATTAGTAAAGTTGTTGCCAGTTTTAACCTCCTGTGCAACTTTCTGTAATCTTTTAGGAGCCTGCTCTTTGCCCATCTGGCATGCTGTGAAAATGATCAGTCAATTAATTTTGAAGCAACTCTGACATAAGTTTATCTAAAAGGCGACCCAAGAGACTCAATTAAAGTGAACATTTAGCAAGCACCATAAACACGAGCGCACCCCATGCAGTATTACAATTATACATTAAGTCCTCATATGGAGCTGTACCAGTCATTGTGGCTGCAAAATTGCAGTTCCCGAGACCCTAGAAAATATCAACCTCATGATCTGCTGGGGTAGGATTATTTTAACAGACATGCCTTAAATCAGGAAGATGTCTCTTTGCATTAAAGACTGCATTACAGGAGGGCGAAGGTGCTACTTGTTTCCCCAACAACAAACACCTGCAGACTCCAGGCTCTCTGTACCTGCACTCTTACTAATGGTTAAATTAATAGTGGCAGGGCTTGAAATTGAGTCCACTTGATCTTAGGGTCTCACAGATTAAAGTATTAGTCCACTGAACCATGTTACTAGACTTCGCTTTAATCTATTAGATACTTCCTTGTCTTTATTCAATAAGCATGGTAGGAAAAACCAAAATAGTAGAAATCTTGGAAGAGTGACAGGCAAACATGCAGAAATTTCAACAGACAGCCTAGTCAAAAGAAAAAAACTACCAAACACTGATTGTCTGCAAATTAAGCTACGCTAGGCTGTGCTAGGCCAGATCCTCAGCTTGTATAAATTAACAGGCCTCCAAGGCCGTGCAATTTTCATTTGTAAGGATATGAAAAAATATTTTTTATTACATTGATGATTTCCATGCTAGAATGAAAACTCTGGGAGAACCACAAGGAAAACATTCAATTTCTAGCTGGATAAAGTGATGCACAGGCAAATTAAATTACTCAGAATCACACAAATGTTTGAAGACAGAACAAAACACAAAATTTATCACTCTTTCAGCTCTTCTGTTCCCACCATTAGTCTTTACAGACTAGTGTACCTGGTGCCTGAAGAAGAAATACATTTGTTAAACAACAGTTTAGGTCTTAAGCACATATGCACTTCAGGACTGTATTTTG
Organism: Pachyramphus minor; assembly: GCA_013397135.1. Lineage (NCBI taxonomy): Eukaryota > Metazoa > Chordata > Aves > Passeriformes > Tyrannidae > Pachyramphus > Pachyramphus minor. Next base: position 594,967 of record VYXB01009285.1, on the reverse strand, counting down.
ATCTGCATTCACCCCACCTAATTCTAGGGAATCACTGATACGTCCTTTCCAGGGACTTTGGTCACTGACACCAGGCAGGTGGACACCCTTCCCAAGAGCACCACCTATCACCCTTCTTTCACTCACTGCAAGAGAACCCTTACCAGGCTACACTGGTTAGATGACTGTTATCGCAGAGGGCAGTTCAGACCTATGTCTTATGCTCTATCAGGTGCCAGAAGTGAACAAAACATCACACAAAAAGGCAAAAAAAGAAGTATCTTTGCTTATATGTAAAATTATGGCTTGAATCTCCTAGTTCACCAATTCCAAAACCAGAAGCTTGGAAGAATACATAAAGAAAGATAGAGACCACGGGGGTTGAACCGTTTGCAAAGTGCAAGAGAAACATAAAAGAATCAGAGATACCATTAGAAGCACAACAAAAGAAATTCAAGCCAGAAATACCCAGAAGCTTATTTTCTTCATGATTCACAGAGCATATTGCAAAACGGCAGCGAGTTGGCATAAATTTGTCAACCTAAGCTCTGGTAGGAAATGTCTGATAGTAGGAGATCACCTGTAAGAGAGTAGAAGCAAAATGAAGTAATACAAAAGGCAGGTGGTGAGAAGCAGCAGAAAGAGCTGCTGTCGATAATCAATTTGGTCTCTTAACATTCTTTCAAAATGATCTTCTTTCTTTCTCTCTCTCTCACTTACTACATCATCACATACCCTTCAAGTCCCTCCTTAAATTGCATTCTGAACACGTTCCCTGTTTGTCTGACCTTTGCTCCAGCACAATCAGCCCCAGGGAGGAACACCCCCCACTGCTCGGACTGGGGCTGCAGGGAGCAAAGATATGCTGGAGTAACTCCCCGTTTCTTTCCCATTGGATAAAACATTAAAACTTAAATTGCAAAGGAATTAAACAATGCCTTGTAGCACATGACATCACTGCATTTAATCATCTTCAACATTCTTGCGCATTCACTCAGGACTTAAAAAGGAGAATTCACTTCATTTCTGATAACAGGATCTTTAAGATTTACTTCTATACATTTACTTTTTAAAAAGGACCACATACCAGCACCATTTCTTAAGATATTCTTAACACAATTTAGCAAAAGCTCTGTAATCCAATACTTATGAAATGAACTGTCAGGCATAAAGTATGCCAGAATCTCTTAAGTCCACACACAGCAGGATGCAAACCTAGTAGCAACTGTACTGAATTACAACCAATAGGAGAAGTCACAGGTCACTGCAGCCACACAGAGTCCTGCTACAGCCAACAATGAAACTTAATGTACTTTCCATGTCCAGAACCATCCGCTATAGAGCTTCTGTAAAACAGATTAATGATAATAGCAGCAGAAACTAGAAAAAAAATGGAAGAAATGGAAGCCCAGCCAATATTCCATTTGCAATTTGTCACACTATCACACAATAAGACTTCAGCATGAATGTGTTGCCAATTTACAATTCAAATAAGCTTCCTTGAATTTTTAAAAGAATGGACTGTACACATCAGTCAGTATGACACAAAAATGCCCTGTCAGGTTAATTTTAAATGCACCTTTTATTTGTTACTGTTATCTAATCACTATAATTATTTCTGATTTTTAAAGGAGGCGTAAATTATTAAATGAAATGCAACTCCGGATTCCTAACTGGAATGGGACTTGTTTCTGTAAACTTAACAGTACTCCCTAATTTTCCCTAATTTACAATATTTTGACTTCACACTCACCAGTTAAATGGTATTTTTTTTTTTTTTTCACATTAAAAAAAACCCCAAGATATAACCACCAAAAGGAGCACATTTTGTAAGAACTTTACATAGGGTCTATTAAGGCAATAACAGATTTTCATTTACTTCAAACACCTACTGATCAGGCAAGTATTAGGCAAAAAAGTAAAGATTTCTTTTCATAAAAATTGTTTACTTATAGTTGAAATTCCTCCTGGCTGTGAAATTCAGCAGATGGACTATCAGGGGGATGCATTTGGCCTACTGTAGACTGTTTCTGTTGGAAGGTGCAGTGCTTTGATGATGCAGAAAATAAAGCCCAGGCTGTTTCTATGTTCTATTAAAAGGAAAGCCATTAAGATGGTAGTCAAGTGGTCAAGGCCTAAAATTAGACTTGCCACAAACGCCAGTGGCAAAAAAAAGTATTTAAACTGTCATTTCATAAAATAAAAGTTACTCTTTCTGGAAAAAAAAAAAAAGGCAAAAGGCCATAAAGCCAAAAAATCCTTTCAGTACCCAAACACATTGCTAGGTTTAACCACGAGAAGTCAGTGGCTCCAGCAACTCACTTACAGTTAAGCATCTCTTCTTCCACCAGCTCAGGGTTTACCTCCGTAGGATTCTGTTACTGGGAAGACTTTACATCCTGAGTTGTGCTGCAATCAGGGCTGATAAGATCTAAAGCTGCAAAGGACAACCCATGCAGCACTGTAAAAATTCAAAGTGAGTTGTATCACCATAAGAAGCTCCAGTTGTACTTTCTATAAATGAATTCAGCTTTAAAAGTTTCCCTTTCATTACTTGCCATATAAAGCTTTGACTGTCCTTTTTTCTTCCATACTCCTTAGCCTGCTGCTCCACCTGCATCACCAAAACAATCTTTCTTCAGAATAATCAAAGGAGTGATGCTGGGAGTTCTCTAGGCAGAGCCAGAAAGGAAAGGAAGATTAGGGGGAGGTTTCATAACAAAGCCTCTAAAACCACTGGGTTGCCACAATAGAGGACAGGCAGGGATGTGGAGTAAGTGTTTGGGAGGAGAGTGTCTTCAGGTGGCTTCAGCATCATGGAAAACACTAAAAGATCAGGTGGATAGTTCCACCACAAGTTAAATAGTCAATACAACATGTAATCAGGTTCACTCACAGCATCTGCTAGGAAAAACAGAAGCTGTTCATGTCCTTTTTAGAGCAACCTCATGTACAAAGAGTACCTTCTCTGAGCGTTAACTGCAAACATCACACTACTTACCTGGGAAGGGGTTTAATTTCACTTATCTGTGTATCATACACTCACTGATGCATACTATTTAGAGAAAGACATTATTTTTCAGTGTCTTTAGGTGAGACTACTTACAAAGGGGCATAGCATTAAAAACCAGGGGGATCAGCTGGCAGTAAGATGAACAACATGTAGTAATTCATTAGTCTATTTAAACTCAAAGTTGTTTTACTCCAAATCAAATTTCTCTTGACTTTGATCCTTCTTTTGAAACAAGTTTCTTTTTTTTTTTAACCTTCATTTCATCATTGATTTATATTTATATACAGCTTAGGGTAGGAAAAACCTCTGAGTCTGTTGTATGCAACCCCTGAATAGAAACAGAGAACATTTACACAGGGGGAAAAAAGTTTTATTTAATCAAAGTGTAGATTACATACACAGTGAATATCCTATATATTTTCCAAGATAGGATTAGTAACTAGGAACTCTGAAGTATTACTGCCAGTTCTGATCCTGATTATATTCTGTATACATTGGCAGGTCACATAACCTTTCTATCTCTGATTGTAAAATAAGGATATTACTTATCAGCCTCAGAGTGATGTTGTGAGGATTAGTTAGAGCTAGAAAAAGGACATACAGTGCTTTACTAAGTAAAATCCATCAAAAACACATGCACAGTAAATGACACCACGTAATTTGACCTGAAATTTAATTCAGTTATAGTCTATGATAGTCAAAGTCTTTTGGATAAACAAAAGTCAACTTATATTTCAACCAAAACGGGAACTAAACCTAAAATGGATTTTTAGTTGAACTTCAAAAAGAAGCAGTTATTTTAAAGGGTTGTTCCCATTATCTCTGTCTTTCTCTCTAATTTCTGGTTTTAACTTGTGGTCATAAGAAGCAGCTCTGATACCCTGTAGGAAAGCTTGTTCTTGCAGTTATTTCTGGCACACCCTGCAGGTTCGAGAGAGGTTTGGGTAGCTTAGCTAAGCATCTCAACTTTGCAATATTTCTGCAAATCAAGCCAGAGCCCGTGGCCTTTACTAATTCCTTATTGTAATGCTTTAATGCTCTCCTGTGCACGAGGTTTGTATAGAAGAAAATCTTCACATCATTTGAAAATGTTAAAGGCAAAGGGAGTACGAGAAAATGAGAATTGAAATTCCCTGGGATGACATTCAAGTGGAGCCTGAAAGAGGGTGGAGTTCTTAATCCTAAAATTAGGCTTGTAGTACCTCCAGTGCATACCACCTGGAAACATACAGTTTTTCAAACACCCTAATGTAGCAGATGAAGAGCAGTGTTATTATTTCAACTCTACAGAGTTTATCACTATCCAGTGAAATAAACAGGTCAGCTTATTTACTGGTCCAAATTATGTTTTCTGCAATGCTTTTACTCAAAGGTTTCCTTGAGCCAGTGAGATATTCACACAGAAATTCGCATTCAGGCTTGTAAACGACAGCAGCTTTGCTGCCTAATCTGAGAATCGCTCTTTTCATAGATCCAAGTCAGAACTAAAGTGAGATTTGTGCTGCTTCTGTAACCAGGGACAGTTCTGATTCTTCAACCAATCTAATTTAATGCTGTCACTGCAGAGAAAAAAAAAAAGCCTTTCCCGCCCCCCCACTTTTCTATCAGGTTTTAGCAACACCTTCTCTAAACCACAATTTTAAAATTTTTAGCTGTTTGTTACAAACACAAATCTTCTAAACAAACTAGATCTAGATGTGAGGCCCATTTTTACTAACACTAAATTTTTGACGCTTTGCAGGTAAGGACTTCTCAACTTCAGTGGAACTACTGTCACCCATCACCCTTGCACTCAGCATAACAGTAGTTAATCATATCATTTTCCTTTTATGTTGTTTTCGATCATAACTGATACATCAGTATGAAAATAAAAAACATTACTTTTTTTCAGTTACATACTTAGTTTCTGCAGCAGTTTGGTTCTTATACAAGTCAGTAGGATGTCACAGATGAAGAGGTTAATTCACAGTTAATTCACAGAAGAGGACCAACTGTGCGATTTGCAGTTCCAACTTTTCCAACCCGAGGAATATGTTTTTATGAGCTGTGTTTCCCAATGATGGCATATTGAAAGGTAACCATACCCAGTGAAAGATGTTGTTATTGACTGAAAGACTAATTTGATTACCCAGTGCAAAAACCAGACAAACGTAAAAACACTGAAATCCACAGAAAAGAAGAAAATTCATGTTCATATATACTGCAAATATGTCTCCAAACTAAATCTATTGCAATGTGCAGTTTAAATATGACTTGTATTAATAACCTATTTTCAAGTTATCTTTTAGTTAAATATGAGTTTTTATATTTAATGTATTTGATCACTCACTTTGCTGCTCCATTCTTCTTTCTCTTCCTCTGTTGGCAGATCACAGTTTGGCCTTCTGGGATTTAGTCTGAATGTGTCATAACTATTCAGTTCCTTCCTGCTAATGCCTCTTAATATTTTACTCTCCTTTCTAACTCCAGTCTTCACCTATTTGCCTTATTCTTGATCCCCCATTTCCCTCATCTCTCCTCATTACACTTCTGTTCTGTTTCCTTTCTTATCAACCGTATCTATTTACATATGGGTTTGAAATTTTCCTGAGGGCTGAATGAACTGTTTGCTATGTTGCTCTGATTATGAAGTACAACAGACAACAATACTAATAAAGCTAAGATAGGGTAATTCAAATCTGTTGAAGAAAAACTAACAACAACAGAACACAATGGAATAATCATTCCCTTAACTCAGTGATTTCCCTGCAGCAGAAAAAGGCTTTCTGGATTACATACAGAATAACCTTGGCACAGCTTCATATAAGTGCTGGGGCCTACTAAGGAAATGTTTGATATAATGCCAGCAATGGGCAATAAAACTGAAGTAAATCAGACACTAAATGGGCAGGACACAGCTTTCTTTTATGGCTGTACAGCACCTAGAAAATGCTCATCATTACCAGATTATTTCTTTTTTTTAGATTTCTTTAAAAAGTGTTAACTATACTCAAAGTCAGACTCCTTTTTCATTAAGATATAGTTTGCCTATTTCTGATCCAAAGTCACTGTATAAAAATGCAAAGTAACAGGTCCTCCTTTACCAGTGATATAATAGAATGCATTAATTATTGCTCATACCTTACAATTAATTTTATGCAAGACAATGCATCTTTTGTTTATAATCTTGGACTTCAATGATGGTTTGAATTAGAGTCTTTTGTTTATACACATATGGACTTTGGAGACTTATTTCCTACAATTATAATATTGTGTAGTGTATTCATAGTAATCTGAACTCCAAGGCCAGATTTAGCTCTGTTGCAGGTGAGCATAAATCTAATTTGTTCTGATTCTGACATGCACACTACCGGGGCAAAGAACAGAGTGGGCTTAACTCCATGAAGTTAAACCCCTGAAAATATCAGATCGTTTAGGCTAGATTTCTGTACAAAGTGAGGGATTACATTTCACATAATGATCTCTGTAGTGAGTGCAATACCTTGTATTTGTCAGAATTCTCACAGAAAGGCATTCAGCCTTCATCTCATGTATCAAAAAATGGACACTTACCTTTCCATTCCAACAGTATTTTTTTCAATTGCCACCAGTCATCACTACTTAAGCGTATACCATATTTCTCATTTGAATGCATTTAATTTTGACTTTCAACACTACTGACTTTTTTCCTAATTTTCAGAACAAGCAGAGGAGAGCGGTGGCTATTAGGATCCAGTATTTGTTTCCTGTGAAGTTATTTAATGAATCAATTCAGCTTTCAGTTTCCTTGTTGTTAACAAAAGCAGATAATGCTCTAAAACTTTTGTTCCTCTCTGTAAGACACTTGCTTCACTGAATTATTATGTGGCTCTTTCCAGCTTGACCTTTCATTTTTATTTATTTTTAAATTTTATTTATTAGAAATATTATTAATTCTCTAGCTAACAAAACACAATTCAATGGAGCAGAGCCAGGTCTGGATTTGGATTTCAAGCTATTTGTGATCAAACATATGAAAACATATTGTAGAGTCAGCTAATTGCATTTCAATTTATTTCCATTACAGTAATTTTGTCCTCTAAAAGGGATGTAGAGAAAGCTGAATTATTTTTACACTGTTAAGTAAGACAAGTGAAACAGTTTTTAGAGAAGAGCTGAGGCCACAGAGCACAAATGACAATGGATCTTTGTGTTTCAAAGGTGTTGCTGAATATTTTACTCTCCATGGACTGTTCATGTTGTTGAGCCCATGGATCAAGCAGAGAACATGGTCCTAAATGCTATCAGAGGAAGCCAGCAAGATAAATGCCATTTCCCTTTTTCATTGATCATGCTGGGCATGGCCTATTATCTTTAAATGGACTGAGCAGTTACTGTAGAGAAAAGAACAGTAATACTGTCTCTACCCAGGCTTGTTATAGTCTCCAGGGCAAAGACTGTGAGACACTGCTGATAAACAAAGCAACTGCAAAAACTAATGTCGCTCCTCTGTAGACAAGACAGAAAAGGCAAATATTTAAAAGTGGTTCTTCATAAATTAGGATCATCCCTATCCCTGATAAGAAGGAAATTTTTCAGGCAAGTAAACTCTGCCCTAGTAACACATGTTCTGGACTTTTTTTCAGACTTAACACAAATTAAGGTCAGTGACTTTAATCCCTTCCATTGTGATTGCTTTGTGCACTAGGAATGCAACAGGATATAACAGGCTAATGAATGAAAAACTCAGCTGCAACTTAGATTCATTCATCTCATCCTGAAAAATCTACCTACTTGCTTACACTCATCTATATGTCTCCCATATCATACTTGTTTCTCTCTTATATTTCCCTTTTTTTAGGTCTTTGCTTCCATTCAGTGTAAGTAGTCTAGTGCATCAGCTGCTTTAAATCAAATTGATTCAATTAACCTCAATCAGCCCCCACCTCCCATCCCACCACTGCTGGCAGTACCCTCTTCTCCCTGCCACTGAATCACGTGCTAGGAAATAAGCTGGTAGGATGCTGTATCTTGCCAGTGGTATTGAGGTACTGCTCAGCTGCTTTCAGCTCTTCCTCCATAATATCTCCATTTTTTAATTTCAGTCCTTTCTTTTCATGTATACTGTTTAAAACTCACTGAGATATGTACAAAAGTCTTTTCCTTTGTAAGAACAATGTCGCACATCCCCCCATCTTATCTACTCAAAACATACATGCCAAAGAATACTGTCACATTCATCATTTTGACCACCTCAGGTTTCCTTCTCCAAGTGCTTCCCACCTACTCCTCCTCTAACATACAAAACTAAAAATCTCTTTTGAGAAGGAAAATCCTTTTCCTTTCAGAGACCAGAATTGAACACTTTGTGCTGATCACATATTTTCTTATGTTATAAACTCTTAATTTAGAATGAAACCTCCTCTGAGAAGGTCTTATTATGTATTGCAGTGTAAAAAGTTTCTAAACTGAATTGCATCTTCTGGAAGCCACTGGAATTCCAACGGCCTTTACACAACAGGTAAAGATGATAGCTTGTATTTTGTTGTGACTGTGGGGATGAATTCACCTGTGCCAATGCAGAAAGGCAAATGTCCCCAGCCTGCAATGGGTCAGGTGGGAAGGCAGGAGGCTTGGACTTCCCTCTGTTCCACTGAATGGGGAGTCACAGTCCCCCTTTGGTTTCACTTTCTTACTGTCTCTACCCTCCACTGGACCTTTACAAACTGAGGAAGACTGGAATTTTCTAGTCTTCCGTGATTAGAAAATGCCAATTCACAGTAATCAAAATTTCCCATGAAAATGTACCAGTTTGAGGACTGCATTCATTGGGGTCAGGATGTAGCTTCCACATGAGAGAGCTGGAAGAGCTCCATATGGCAGGAGATCTCCTCAGCCACAACTGATGGATGTTTGAAACCTTGCTCTTGTCCCACCCCATGACTTCCACAATCCAGGTGAAGTACTTTAATTATCCAGAGAGCTATTTTTCACAATATAAAAATAAAGGCAAATACTTAGGTTTTTTTCCAGCACAGGGAAAAAAGAAGTGAATCCTCAAATTTTTTTCATGCAGTCTTTTGTTTTAAACAGCTATGACGTTGCTGTCACTCTGCAAGCCCTCAAAATAGATATGGTACCGTTTGAGTGAGAAAATAAGAGTGGGGAGAAGCCTTGTATGCTTATTCTTCATACAGCTTTAAGAAAAATCCATGGTATCTTTTTTTCAGTTTTCTATTGCAGATTTGCAAAGGTGTTAACAGGATTTGGCAAAGTTGTTTCTAGATGTTTGCATCATGGAACACAGCGCTTTGTCTCAGATGCAGGATACCCGTTACATTCCCCTCGGCCGCATTTCCCAGGTTTCATACATATTCCCTCCACTCTACAACAGCACACTGCTAGCTGTGTACTGACCCATGGCAAATTTAATCACAAGAGTTTTACAATATTTGAGCCTAAGGATTACTCACAAACTTTGCATTATTATATGCTTCAGTAAACCAATTTGAAAAACAGTGCTTAAGGAATGTCTTTTTTCTCACTTGGGCACTCTGGCTTACACGCTTAACATAAAATACAGTTCTGCAAGTAAGCTACCCTGAAGTCTTTGGAAAGAAATAAATATGTTTCTTTCTTTTGTTGACAATGGGAACAGCTCACTGCATTGAGCTGCCAATTGAGCAACCAAGTACTGATTCATTTCCCGAGACAGATTATATTATGATCAACAAAATGGTCAATCTGAAAGAAAGTGTGGTTCAAAAGTCACAGGCCTCCCTCTAGTCTGGAGACCTGCGTCTGAAATAAGTGGTGATGATATTTACATTTAGGAGTCTGATCCTTCTAAGTCACCTTTGAAAGCTGATTACTTGATTGTTCATCTCCATTTTTATAAGACACCACAACTTCTTTGTTGTTCATGCAAAACTCACTGTTAAGTTACTGACAAGTGGCACTGAGCTACCAAAGTGTTATATTAATACAGATTATGCTGATTAATACGATTTTAAAAATTGATTCAATGGCACTCCAATTTAAAATTGAGAGAGAGATGACAAGGAACATACAGAAAGGCAGAACGTAAGTTTTGCTCCTTCCAGCAGATCTGCAGTTTACAAATCATAGAATCATAGAATCATAGAATTGATTGGGTTGGAAAAGACCTCACAGATCATCAAGTCCAACCCTTGGTCCAACTGCAGTCCATTTACTAGATCATGGCACTAAGTGCCATGTCCAATCTCAGTTTAAAAACCTCCAGGGACGGTCAATCCACCACCTCCCTGGGCAGGCCATTCCAATGCCTGACCACTCTCTCTGTAAAGCATTTCTTTCTAATATCCAGCCTAAATTTCCCCTGCCAGAGCTTAAGCCCGTGCCCCCTTGTCCTATTGCTAACTGCCTGGGAGAAGAGACCAACCCCCACCTGGCTATAACTTCCCTTCAGGTAGTTATAGAGAGTGATGAGGTCACCTCTAAGCCTCCTCCTCTCCCGACTAAACAACCCCAGCTCCCTCAGCCTCTCCCCGCAGGTCTTGTGTTCCAGTCCCTTCACCAGCCTTGTTGCCCTTCTCTGGAACTGCTCCAGCACTTCAATATCTTTCCTGAACTGAGGGGCCCAGAACTGAACACAATACTCCAGGTGTGGCCTCACCA